>JAANYP010000162.1:0-47956 GCA_020465985.1 Centrapalus pauciflorus
GGAGAAACCCAAATGGGTTTTTATGATGGTTATGGAGAAATCGTTAGATCTTGGTGTGATAATGAAATATAGTTAGAATCATCATTTAAAACATATTTTTCAAGTTTTATGGATTTTGATAGGTTTTAGCTCAAAACCCGAAAATGGAGTTTATGAACTCTGATGAGTTCAAAAGGGATAAAATGGTGTTTTTGACAGCTTAAAATGTGTTATAAAGGGTATATATATTTTGGGAATGACCCAAACCGTTTGTAATAAATATGAAAAGTTTTGGTAGTTTTGAGCATTAAATTCGAAGGGACAAAAGTGCAGACCTGCACTCGAGTTGCCCTGGATTTTGAAAGAAAATTTCTAAGTTAAAGGATCCGGATGACTTGGGATCGACTTCGGATGGGGTGGTCCGAATTCGGAGTTCGGACGTGCTTTCGGTTGGAAGGGATCCGAACATTCGGATGGTCCCTGATCCGAATCCGGATGGCTTGAATTCGGATGTGTAGGTCCGAAATTCGGATGTGCCTAGGACCAAGTTCGGGCCGTACTCGGACGAATTGGACCGAGTTCGGAGGTCCCTGAACCGAACTCGGATGATCCGAAGTCCGGTGGTGCTGATTCCGATTCGGATGGGAACTCGGCGAGTGGTGAGCCCAGTTCACGGCCAGCAAATTGTAATTTTAATTAGTCCTTGGATCGTTTGTCATAATAATTTGTCACCAATTGTGAAGAAAAATTAGCCCAAAATAATTATGTAGGTTGTGAGGCCAAAATTAATTAATCCTTACGACCTAATATGTCCGAATCAAAGTTGGAAATTATAAACGGATGATGCTTAATATTATTATGACACCAACTTGTAGGGGTTTTGACGGGTTAAGTCACGTGGAGATTATCACCCTACCTTGACAATTATAACTCGGTTTTGGGGCCGAGAGCGTATGTGTATCACTGTGAGTTCTAGTATTGACGTATTTGCATGCGTATCATGAATTGTATGTTACTGCTTTCGTATCATTATTGTCATTTTCATGCTTTGCCATCACATACATCATAATTATTGTTACACTCGGTTGATAAGTTGTTGTAGTTCGTTCGTTTGACCTCTCCGCCGAGACGGTAAGCCTGAGTGTGGTAACCCAGCGGATCTAATGGTAAGCCTGAGTGTGGTAACATATATTGCTTGTAAAACGATAAGCCTGTGGTGGTAATCGTATGGCTCATTGTAAACTGCATATCGATAAGCCTGTGGTGTGGTAATCGAGCAGTAGATTGTAACCCATTGTACGGTAGCTTGTGTATGGTAAACGCAATGTGGTAGCTTAGAGCCATTAGTTGGCCTCCAAATTGTTAGTCGAATTCATGGCATTGCATGGCATCATTCATATATCGCATGGTACTTAATCTAGATCTCACTAAACAACTTTGTTGTTTACCCGATAGTTGTTATTTCTTTTCAGGATCTGTTAAGGGCAAAGGCTCGGCTGGCCCGAGTTGTTAGATATCGTTTGGAGCTCGGATAGGAGCTCAACATTTTGTAGATGATTGGGGCGGGAGTAGCAGACTTCCATTTTTGGACTTACGCGAATTAGTTGCTGTTTATTAATTCGTTTGTAACTAAATTGATAACCTAATCTTGTAACCCCAGTTACATTGCTCCGTGATTTCCGACACTCTGTTGTGGCTCATGCAAAGTGTTTGGAATCACGTTGAGGATTATTAATTGCAAAAGTTTTAATTTGATCGTATTTTCGCAAGTACTCTGTATAAATTAACGTGTAATAGTATCGAAATACTCATATTAGTTGTATGGGTGTTTCATCTTTTATAACGAAAACAAAGAGATATGGAAGAGGGAGACAACAATGGTGATAACGATGTAGGTGGCGATTTATAGTTGTTGCATCGGTGGTGGTGACGTCACAGGCGGTGGTGGTGGCGGCGTAGGTGGTGGCGATGACTATGCAGGCGATGATGTGGTGGTGGCGGATTATAGGAATTGTAGGTTAAGTTTTTTGAAAAGGATTTGGTCAAATTAAAATTGCTTGATTATTGCAATTATAGATTGATTGATTATTGGAATTCCTTATTTAAAAAAGATTTAATATTAGAATAAAATAATTTTAGTTTTCTGAAATTACCATTAATGAAAACTGTGATGCATTGAAGGGCCCTGAGGTGCATGAAGGTTTTCCAATGCACGTCGGTTTCCCATTGAATCCTGCCCCTGTGTGTGTGTGTGTGGCTTCAGTGGAAACCAACATAATATTAATTTAAAAAAATGATGTAAATTACTACGATTGAGTTTCAACACTGATTAATCATTTAAGGATTAGTGGAGACTGGAGAAGCGACTGAAAGTCATCCGTTGACGAAGTATAGATACAAATCTATGGGGACGGCATTCATACTCCTCTAACTGGATGTCAATTACCCAGCATGTGCCAGAAGGTGACAGTGGAGCAGTCCGGGGGAGCAGGCACAGGATCGTGAGGGGGCAGACAAACGGCGGGTGGCTGATATGACGGTTTGAGGGGGAAACGCCGCGGGCGGCACGGGCGCGGGGGGGCGGGGGGCCAACCAGCCGCACCAGTGACGGACGGCGCACATAACAGCAAGAGACCACGAGGCCAAGGCCCACCCGAGGGCACCCACCCAGAAGCACCGACAGACCCTCGCGCGCGAGGCGCGCCGGACCGCCCCTCCCGGGGGGGTGGCGACCGGGAGATCGCCATGGCGGCGCGGCACGGCGAGGCAGCGGATCCGGGGGCGGGCGGCCCGGCTCCGCGGGGGCAGGAGGCCCCACCCGGGGTTGGAGGGAGAGGGTCCGTGAGTTGGCGGGGGGAGTGGCCGGGCCCCACGTAGTGGGCGCATTCGACACCGATGGCCGAGGAGCCCACCACGCGCGGGCCTTACAGCCCAGCCAGCGGCGGACGGGTGCCCATGAACTCCCAGGAGCCCCAGCCCACCTTAGTGGGCCAGGTGGAGATCGCGGTGCCCCCGGCCTGCTCGGGCCGGCCGCGTTGTGTGTCCAACCCCCCCCGGCCGGGTGTTCTGGCGGCCGCACACGGGGCCCAGACCACTGCGGTGCAATATACGGAGCGGGCGAGCTCACGTAAAGTGGTCAAAAGAACAGTGTTCTATGGTAGATGCAACGTCGAAAGTAGCGACTCGAGATAGATAGATGCAACTACAAAAGATGCCTGCATGGTAAAAAGACTTTGGCCCAAAATTCAAGAGTCAAACGTGGATCGGTTTATCGAGCATAGTCAATTCATATCAGATCGGAGAATGCACTGTGCGAAAGAAGAGTTGAGATCCTATAGGCAACGGCGACAGTTTAATATTTATCTATCATATATGCAAACACCGAATTATTACATTTTCAATTGGAAAACAGTTCAAATTAATAGCCCAACACTGGGTCGGTCTTCCTTAGTTTAATTTTTACTTGCATATTTACTGTTCATCTTAGTGTGATATTATAACCTAGTGTGATATATTTGGTGCTATTCGTTCTTGCACCTAAACTTAAGTGTTTTGCAATCATCTCAACACCCCACAACAGGCTTATAGATCTATATATCTATATATATGTAAAATCTATTACAAGAATAAAATAGACACTCATGTGCCAAGTTTCAAAAATGTACCAAAATGGTTATATCTTTTCAACATTTGACCTTGAAAATCATGGACATGACAATCCCATGCCCCTCTTTAAATGGTCCCTATTCTATAACACACACATTTTTGTGAACACTTTCTTGGGGTGGGATACAGGGAGGACACAACAGAAAACTCGCTTTGGATCTGATTGAATCTGGGGAAAAGATACCGAACCTTGCGATTAACGCATGAAGCGGAGGGTCCTAGGGCGTTCTGGAAGCCAAGTGTAAGTTGGCGAAGCGCAGGAAGCTGGTGACTCGTAGGCAGCGTGGCAGTTTGTACGAAAAACTACAGACAGGCACCCGGGGACTGGCGCTGAATCATAAATAGACAGCTTTATGCCTCTGTGAATCGAGTGAAGCAGAGTAAAAACTGGGGGATTATTAGATGAATCCGATGAGACGTGAGGGGGGTGGAGGGGGGGCATAAAACGGGCACAACGAAGAACGGGGGGTACATAGGGAGCCCAGCAGAGGAGAGAGCGATAGAGATTGTCGAGAGATAGAGAGAGAGAGAGATGACTATAAGCGTATAGAGAGCGAGCCTCCGGGAGGTACCAGAGTGATGTGCCAATTACGAATTTGCCTTCCGTGCCTATATATGCTTTATCCTGTATGGGTTCTTGTTTGATCTTGGAAACCTATCTCAAGCGTATTTTAGTAAGAAAAAATTTAAACGGTTATGTTGGTCTTTCAGTTTGGCCGTACCCTTAGTTATTTATATTTGTGCATCTTTGTAGGGCAGTAAAACAATGAATGGTTGTGTGGAAACAGGCCGATAAATAGCATTGTTGATAATTTTGATTGAATAGTATTATCAGAGAGATAGAGAAGATAAGATATCTAATATCTATATCTATATAGCTATAGATATCTATGATCTTTACCTGTCAATGATTAACTACTACATTGCAAATATATTCCATATATATAGAATATTATTTACTCGATATAGTAATTATGTATTCTATGGTGTTGTTTGTTTTTTAAGAGGTTAAATGTCTGAAGTCTGAAAACCACGTCTGAAATCTGAAAACCACGTCTGAAATATATATATATATATATATATATATATATATATATATATATATATATATATATATATATATATATGTATATATATATATATATATATATATATATATGTATATATATATATGTATATATATATATATATATATATAGGGTTGGGTTTTCTAAGAGGTTAACTGCTACATTGCCAACAGAGGAGGCCTTAACATCTGAAATTAAGAGCCTCTTAATTTTAATTAAGGTGATATTTGTTTTTTAAGAGGTTAAATGTCTGAAGTCTGAAAATCACGTCTGAAATTAAGAGGAGGTCTTAAGATCTGAAATTAAGAGGCTCTTAATTTAATTCAGCCAACTCACATCCTCTTAAAATTCAGAGGAAAGTTAAGAGGTTTTAACCTTTTAAGTCTGAATTTAAACAAACATTCTTAATTTATTATAGATCTGAATTTTAGACTTCAGATGTTTTTAAGAGCCTCTGAATGAAAAACAAATGAGCCCTAAGACAACTCTCATACTCTTAAAATTCAGAGGGAAATTCAGATGTTTCAACCTCTTAAGTCTGAACCTAAACAAACAAACTTAATTTATTAAAGATCTGAACTTTAGACTTCAGAGGTTTTTAAGAGGCACTTAATGGAAAACAAACGAGGCCTGTATCTTTCATATATAATATATGAAAATAAATTAACTGTAACAACAATAGCAATATTTTATATAGAACATATGTGTTTCATGTAGAATATCATATATTCTGTATAGAATTTAAGGTGTTCTATACATTTTATATAAATCAACATATATCTTCATAATTTAAAAAAACAACCAAACTAGTTCATATGATAATATATATCATGTGTGTGTGTGTCTATATATATATATATATATATATATATATATATATATATATATATATATATATATATATATATATATATATATATATATATATATATATATATATATATATATATATATAATGATTTAACTGCTATAACAATAACAATATTCTATATAGAATGTGTGTATCCTACGTAGAAAGTCATATATTGTATAAAAGATGTATTCTGTATATTTTTATGTAAATTGATATACATACTCATAATCCAAAAACTACAAACCAGATCATACACTCGTGTTTTCTTTCATAATATATTTTTATATATTCTATATAAAAATTGATTTAACTGGTACTTCAACAACAATATTCTATATAAAAGATGTATTATATATATTCGTATGTAAATCGAGATACATCATCATAATTCAAAAAATACAAAGCTGTTTATGCATCAATGTCTTCTTCATAACATTTATGTTATACATAATTGGAATAATATGTATTATGTATAGAATGTCACGTATATTTATGTAGAATATCACGTATTCTATATAAAATATCGTAAACGATCTAAAACATAAAGATTAACAATAAAACGTGGTCGGACCTAAAGTAGATTAAGACAATGAATAAAAGAACATTCGAAACCACCAGATTGGTCATCGTTTAACTTTCAATATAACAAGTTCGTTTGGTATAATATGTATTCTATGTAAAATATCTTGTATTCTATATATAACATAATGTATTCTACATAAAATATCGTGAAGATTTGAAGCAGAAAATGAATAAAAATTTGCTTTAGACATTTCACCAAACACTTAATATGCAACTTATCTAGAAGACACAACAAAAACAGATTTAAACAAAAAAATTAATGGTTGGACCCGGTGAAGCTAGACAAAGATGGTTCTTTTATATACATACATACATACATATATATATATATATATATATATATATATATATATATATATATATATATATATATAATGGGTTCCGGTAAGAACCCTCATTACCGTGAGAACGTGAGAACCTCTCTAAAATTTATGCATTTAATGTATAAAATTATGCATTTAATGTTAAAATTTATACATTTGATAAATTTATGCATTTGATATAAAAATTTACGCATATCATGATAAATTTATCCACTTTATGTACGAATTCATGCATTTGACAAAATTTGTGCATTTAATGTTCAAATTTGTGCATTTAGTGTAAAACTTGATAAATTTAAATTTTCAAGATAATTTTAATGTTAGATTATGATAATTATTAATATTGAAAATGAATAATGATTTTAAGTTATAAATTTAATTTTTGAATTTGTGCATTTGATGTATAAATTTGTGCATTTTGGAGGGTTCTCACGAAATTGATGGGTTCTTATGTGATCTCAACCCTATATATATATATATATATATATATATATATATATATATATATATATATATATATATATATATATATATATATATATATATATATATATATTTTTGTGTATGCATATATGTGCATACACATACGTACATACATATATACATATACATATACATATATGTGTGTGTGTGTGTTTGTGTTTGTGTGTATATATATATAGGGTTGAGTTCCGGTAAGAATATATTATTTCCGTGAGAACCACTTCGAAATGTGAGAACTTAATGCATAAAATTATGCATTTAATGCTAAAATTTATATATTTGATAAATTTAATTATGCATTTCATATAAAGTTTTACGCATATCAAGATAAATTCGTTAACTTTATGTACGAATATGTGCATTTAATAAAATTATACATTTAATGTTTGAATTTGTGCACTTAGTGTATAATTTAATGAAATTAAATTTTAAAGATAATTTTGATGTTATATTATGATATTTATTAAAGTTTGAAGTTATAAATTTTGTTTTTAAAATTGTGCATTTGATGTACAAATTTGTGCATTTTTAGTGGTTCTCACGTTCTCACGGAATTGAAGGATTTTTACTTGAACCTAACCCTGTATATACATACATACATATATATACATATATATATATATATATATATATATATATATATATATATATATATATATATATATATATATATATATATATATATATATATATATATATATATATATATAAACATGATAGATTTTTCTAGACAAAAGAGAGCCATGGTGGGGGTGAAGCTAGACAAAGATGGTTTCTAAATAAATGAGTAACAAACATTGAATATTTGAAAAACATACAAACAATATTATGTCATTATTAACTTGGGTTCCTTTTTTAAAATTTAAATAATTGAGTTCTTTCCATTATCACGAGTTATTATGAAACATGTGTGCCAATATATATCTTAAATTATTAATTAAACACTTTCATGGATCAATACGTACCATCATATCACATGAAAATGAAATTAACATGAAGAAATATTCTAATGTCCCAATTTCTTTGAAAAATCCCTGAAAACCATCATATTCGTATAACGAAATGAAATAAAAGTTGTGACAACGTACCATCGAATCCATATCAACAGATATATGTAAATGCGAATTCTATATCATATATATTGTCGATACATAATTCTGATCGATCAACCTCAAATTAACTTCTATAGATATACTATATATGTCTCCAATATATAATTAATGTTCATATGAAGCATCTAATTCATCAAAATATATAACAATTAGACTTCGATTCATTTTGTTTTTCTAGAAGGGATTGATTATTTTATGAGGATAGTACAACTTGCATGGATTCGATCCAATTCCTAAGATTTCATGTATTTTTCTTGAGTTAAAAAAAGAAGAAAAAAAACCCTTCTTAATCATTCCAATTAAAGCCCCTCAAATAAGCATAATATGCATTTTATACCCCAGAAATAATTATTTTTCCTTTCTCATCTAAGCACCTAAGTAGTGCTGAACATTTTGTGTGGACTGCTGATAACCTTTGGCTGATGTTCCCATTGGAATGTAACTCCCACTAGACATTGGCACCGGAAAACCAATTCCAGCCGTTGCAGGTCGATTCTCTCCAGCTTTCTCGAGTGACTGAACTTGATTCTTCAAGAACTTCACGTAATGAATCGCTTCGTCGAGCATGGAAGCCGTATCCATCTTTGTACCACCGGGTACGAGTCTTTGAAGTATCCTAATCCTCTCACTAATCCTCTCTCTCCGATGCCTAGCCGCCACGCTTTGCGGATCCTTTGATATCTTCACGTTCCTCCTCTTGGGTGGCTTAACAGATTCTGGATCAATGTGAATCGGTTGCATTGCTGCAATACGAAATATCATCTCCCTCATTGCAGCCATCGAATTCCGCTTCTGTTCAGCTGTCGACTGATCACAGCCTTCACCACCACCACCATCATTATTCCGCCACCGTGAACTCGACAAAAACTGCAACTCACCAACCGGAGTTTGTGGCGGAGAAGTGAATGAAATAGTGGTGGACGGATTCATGAAACTTGTTGAACCGAACTGTGAGTCTTCAATCAAATGCGACACATTAGCATTGCTACTTCCTTGATCAGTGAATTCTGTTGATGGGTTTGGATCATCAGTATATATAGCACCAAAGTCTGGGATCTTTTCGAGCTGCATCATCATCATCATCTCCGTTTGGTCGTCGGAAATGGACTTGAGAAAATCAATGTCCATTGCAGTATGATTCTTTCCTTTTATAGTAACCCTATATGTGAGAAAAAGGAATGATGAAGGGTTAATAAGATTTTCTTGAAAAAGTTTTGATGGGCAGAGGGATGGGTGAAGTAAAGAGATGAGCGAGATAGACTGGAAGTTGTATCAGAATGTTGCAGAGAGAGAGAGAGAGAGAGAGAGAGAGAGAGAGAGAGAGAGAGAGAGAGAGAGAGAGAGAGAGAGAGAGAGAGAGAGAGAGAGAGAGAGAGAGAGAGAGTATTAGGGTTAGGAAATGAGTTTAGTTTTCTAGTGAGAACAGCCTATCAATTCAACAGGAATACTATGTATATATAACAATTTATTTATTGATTTATATATATATATATATATATATATATATATATATATATGAAACAGGAATACTATGTATATATAGCATAATAGTTAATTAAATATAAATTATTAAAATGCTATTCCGATGTCACAAAGATGGTGAGCTAGCAGCTTATCCTTTTTCTTTATTTTCTATATGTCTCTTTCCATTATTGTATTTTATTATTTTTAATAAAAAAATATTGACAAATATCAAATAAATGAATCAATAAAGGAATAAGCAATTCAAAGTTTTGGTTTCTGTAGAAATGGATGATTGGCATTATCATAAATATTAAAAAAACTTTTACCAAATTGTCCATTAATATGTTGAAAAATATGATAATTAATTTACATATATACCAATGTAGATGAACTTATAATTTGTTGTATTATTCATATTATACGTACACACACACATATATATATATATATATATATATATATATATATATATATATATATATATATATATAACAGAAATTATTAATCTATGTGTATTATTACTCGATTGTAAATAATGAAGAAATTAAAATTAATTTTAAAGTTCATGATTAATAAGAGTATATTTCATAAAATTAGTTGAAAACAATACTTAATTTTTATAAATATATATGTTTGACAATATAATTAAAGATTTTTTAAAAATTCTATAAGTTTAAATACTATTAAATCATATTTTACCTATGAAAACCAAAAAAAAAAAAAAAAACCATAAAAGGTTTGGCAAGCAATATATAACATGAGTGCACATCACTTTTTATCTCAAAAGTCGTATCTTTTTATAACTTTTAGTGCTTATTTATTGATGTATATTTTAATTTAAATATGTACTGAATAAATATATAAATATTTTTCGAATGTTTTTATTTTATTTTTAAAATTAATTTATTTGTTAGTAAAAATAAAGAATATATATATAATTGTGTTTGAAGAAGATAATGGTACTTAAATTAAAGAATTAATTAATAAGAAAATGTCATATTCTTGGTAAAAGGCATCACGAGCTTGGTCACCTGTCAAAACCCGACGCTGGGTCAGCGAGAGATCAGTTGGTTATCGTTGCGGCTTTTATATTTTACTTTGGAAACGTAAACTTACATTTTATAAACTATTATTAAACAAATATATAACAAAAATTAAAAAATTGAATAAAGTTTATAATATACTTAATCGTTATTAATAGGATCAATTCAAGATTTTATTATAAATTGTAGAAGTATAAAAAGTAGTTTTTTAAAATATAGTTATGTTTGAAAAAGTTTTTCTTTTAAATAATATAAAAATGATAAGTCTTTCGAAACTACTAATAATTTAATTAACCATAAAAAATTAATAAATTATATTATTTAATTTACATTACGTCTAATAAGTTACTAATTAGAGAGTGTTTGGATTTGCATTTAAAAAAGTGTTGTAACGTTTTGAAAACTAATAATCAAATAATAATTGTAACAAAAAGTGTTGTCGAACTTGTAGTGTTTGGTTTAACTTATGTTGTTTGTTATCATTATCAAAGGGTCATTCTATACACACACCCCCTCTCTTGCTAATTACACCCCTCTCTAATTACTATAATCAGTATATAATTATTAGTTGATTTGACTATTAATCATTATATAACTATTAAATGATTATCGGTTGATTTGATTTTATAATAATTATTTAACTTATAAACATTAATCTTTTAATCGTTATTAGTCAATTATTGTTAATAAATTATATAAATAAATTATACAAATGGTCATTGTACTTTATTTTATATTACGATTTACTTATTTAAATATTATCTACTTTTTTCATTCGAAAATTTTTAAAAAAATATTTTTTCCTTTTTATCGTTTGAAAATTTATAATCAAAATGATAATTTAATGATTTCATAAATTACATAATACCCCTTGATAAAAATAAATTTATACAAATTATCACTCCAACGGTACATGCACATTACATTCGGTATTATGGACTTGTTTATAGACAAGTAACTGATCTTTATACGAATCTTCCAATCCACTTTTTTTTTTTTTTGCTTTTTATGGAACGCCAGTTATACCCACAAACAGTCGGCATTGGGTGACTTTCCCAACTTCTATAAAATGATTTCCATGTACATGTGCGATTGTGATAAATACATTCAGAACGCGAGGTTGACCAAAGAGGAAAATACGCTTGCTGCCTTCATTTGTTAAACAATAGAGAATGCACTCATACTTATTAGCGATCAAAATTCCAGAATCAGACATAAACAACCGATGATGACCAAAGAGGAAAATATGTTTGCTGCCTTCATTTTCACTATGTCTTGGTGGCTCATGTTGGGGTTGCGGATCACGATACACATTTCACTATGTCTTGGTGTCTCGTGTTGGGGTTGTGGATCACGATACACGTATTCACTATGCATTGGCGGTTCGTTCAAGTCAAATTGACGTGATAGCTTGTTTGGATGACCACGAGTAAATTTTTCGACAGAAGGTTCACCAACAGATTTGGTGGTTGAATAAATTATCTCCAGAATGCATCAACCGTTTGTAGCGGAATTAACAAATATTCCTTTAAATAATGATCAAGTTCATTGCACATGGTAACCCATAACTGGTACGAAGTTTACACTCATAATTTTCAGCCATCATATTTTCTATTCTGTTAAGCCATTGTAGTTCAGACCAAATTTTTTGTAAAGCATATTTTGACAATCATCCAATTAAAATCCTAAAAGACGTGAATTTATCCTATGCGACACTTTTATTCTACTATTTTCTAATTTTTCTAGAACTGCCGAATGTTATAAAAATATTATTTCCTCTATTTTTTTCTACTATTACATTTAACTTATTTCGTGATAAATTTAATAAACTTTTTAGACCTGCATGTTGACTCTCCACTCTGTTCGTCATGTACCGAAAGTGTGAGACTTGTCACACCAAGCTGACACAAACATTTCGTTATATGGGTTCAGCCAAGTATCATTTACATATGCAAGCACATGTGCTGAAACTATTAAAAATCAAATAAAAAGGGTTAAATATCATTTTGATTATCCAACTTTTATATTTGTCTCATTTAGCCATTAAACTATTTTTTGTTCTGATTTAACCACTAAACTTTAGTTTGATGTTCTATTTTGAAAAAAAAAATGGATAAACCAATGGCTAAATTGATACAAATATGATAGTTTAGTGGTCAAACATGACCACTTTTTAGTGGTTAAATCGGTAAAAAGAAAGTTCGGTGGTTAAATATATATACAAAAAATAGTTTAGTGGTTAAAGCGGGACAAAAAATTGTTTAATCGTTAAATAAGAAAATCTAAAAGTTGGATGGTCAAAATGACACTTAACCCAAATAAAAAATATATCATATTCAAATAAGTTTAAAAAAATATAGTTTAAAATCAATATGAAAAAATATATTATTTATAATGGTACATTTACCATCGTGCAGATACCGTTGTAGACCGATGTAATTATTTACATAGATGTATTCTTATGAAGATTCAACCAATTTATCTTAATTACTTGTGTGGAAATAAATTCCAACCTTGTAGATTAAAACATGGTCGGCGATTCTTCAAAATATTTTGGGAGATATGTCATCTGCATAGCAATTTGTTGGTTTGTGAAAAAACGATTGTGCACGCTTTCATCAATGTCAACTCCTTGTCTATAACAATTACTTTTGGTTGAACCTCTGGATTCATCATTGATTTTAGTTGGTTCAATTTCCAAACGTAATTTCTTGTTATTTCCCTATGCATGAAGGCGTAACCAATACAAAATGTCATATTGGTTGAAGTTACGCAAACCATTTGTAAAAGTGACTATTATATTTGTATGACAATATAAGTTATATAATTAGAGAATAAAATTAATAATAAAAATATAAAAATTGTACAAATTAATTATAATAACAATTAACTTTTTAAATTAACATTTAATATTTAAAACTGAGAGTAAATTACATAGTTGACGGACCAAAATTGTTATTGAGAAAACTGCAAAACCGTCATTTGAAAAATTTTAAGAGAGGGTGTGTCATTAACATGCGGGACCCATAGCATAAAAACAAAAAAACTAAAAACGATGTGACAATAGGGAGTGTGTCATAAACATTTATGGGTCCCATATCACAAAAAAAAAAAACAAAACAATAAATACGATGTGACAATAGGGTGTGTGTTATAAGTATATGTGGGTCCCACATTTCTTAAATATAAAAAAATAATATATTGATATGACATTTTTGGGACCCATACCACCAATCAAGTAATTAAGAGTGAGAGGGTGTGCAATTAGCATAATTAGAGAATTTGGGGGTATGCATATAGCAACACCTTTATCAAATAATCAGTTTTTAAAGTGTTTGGATTTGCGTTTTAACTTGTAAAATGATCAAATAATCTTTTATTAAGCAAATAAACTATATTTTTTAATTTATAAAAAGGCGTAGTAGAATTAACTCTAAACGCAAATAATCACTTATTAACGTATGCAATTCAATCACTTTAAACTAATTATTTGTGTTACCGTAACGTAATAAGCTAATAATCTCGTTTATAACACAAAATCGAATACACTCTTGGTAACACTATATATAGTCCCACGTATATGTGTTGGTACTCAATGTGCTAATTGTTTTGTGTACATACATACATACATACATACATACATACATACATACATACATACATACATACATACATATATATATATATATACATATATATATATATATATATATATATATATATATATATATATATATATATATATATATATATATATATATATAGAGTTGGGTTCCGGTAAGAACCCTCATTACCATGAGAACGTGAGAACCTCTCTAAAATTTGTGCTATTAATGTATAAAATTATGCATTTAATATTAAAATTTATACATTTGATAAACTTATGCATTTGATATAAAAATTTACGCACATCATGATAAATTTGTCCACTTTATGTACGAATTAATGCATTTGACAAAATTTGTGCATTTAATGTTCAAATTTGTGCATTTAGTGTAAAACTTGATGAATTTAAATTTTAAAGATAATTTAATGTTAGATTTATTAATATTGAAAACCAATAATGACTTTAAGTTATAAATTTAATTTTTAAATTCGTGCATTTGATGTATAAATTTGTGCATTTTAGAGAGTTCTCACGGACTTGAAGGGTTCTTATGTGATCCCAACCCTATATATATATATATATATATATATATATATATATATATATATATATATATATATATATATTAGTTCAAATTAAAATTCAATATCTTCCAATAATTTGTCCCGTTGTCAAAAAATTTTAAAACCAATAGAAATGCTTGAAAGCCTTTAATGTCTTTAGTTAATTAGTTTATTCTATAATTGAATTATTGTAATTTGAGACTTAAAAGTTTGTATGTAGTTAGTTAGTTCACTTTTTAATTTTTATTTGTAAATCGTAGGTTTATTATATTTATCGATGTATTACACGATTTTATTAAAACTATCAGAAAGTGATAGTATCGTAAGTCAATTTTCAAGAATTGGAGTAAACAATTCTAACGAATCCGATAACTTCAAGAACCACATATACAATACAACTTTTAAATCCTTCAATTTCTTCAACTCTAATTCCTATACATTGACATGAACGATCTTTTTTGAGATTTTTTCGTTAGATATTGACAGTAACTTGTTGACTTATATTTGTCCGTAAACATGACAAACAAAAACGCTCTCATCGGTGGCTGGGTCTGCCACTGACCGTAAACATGATACAAAAACATGTCATGGAATAACATAGGGGTTATGCGAAGAAAAATACGTCGACATGAAATTAGCACGAAAATATATCAACATGATTATGATAACCCGACGTAAGGCTCAACCTTAAGTTCGAAAAAGTATTTCTTTTTTTATTTTTTTAATTATGACGTTTTAAACAAAATTTACTCAAAGGTTACTACATGCATGAATGTGTTGTAGGTTTAATATGAAAAAGATTACCCTCCCCCTTAATACACAAATAGGAAGAAATGATTGTATAGATTTAGAAAGCAACAAATTCCATGCTTATAAAACTCCAAATAATACAAAAATAGTAAATAAAAACAGGATATGTCAGATGATCAGATGGACGTTACCCCACTGTTATCAATGGCTCAGATCCCCCACCAGTGCTTTTGATGGTGCATGAACGAATATATATATATATATATATATATATATATATATATATATATATATATATATATATATATATATATATATATATATATATATATATATATATATGTGTGTGTGTGTGTGTGTATATATATATATATATATGTATATATATATATATAGATTTAGGTTCAAGTGAGTACCACCTCTAATGCAGCGCACCAGAAGGTACCACCCTTAAAAGTAATTTTTTTGAAAATTTTTTTCATCAACATGTTCTAATTAACATTACACAGATCATATGTGAATTTCACGCAAATCCGAACACTCTAAGTGCATGAAAACACACATCACATAAATGCATGTTCACATGTCTTCAAAATTATGTAAGTGTGTGTTCACATCATTTTTTAGGAGCTAGGAGATGTGAATGTATGTGAAATTTACATACGATCTTCATGATGTTAATTAAAACATGTTTATGAAGAAAAAATTTTAAAAAAGTTTTTTTAAATATGGTACCTTCTGGTGCGCTGCATTTGGGTGGTACTCTCTCGAACCATATTATATATATATATATATATATATATATATATATATATATATATATATATATATATATATATATATATATATATATATATATATATATATATATATATATATATATATATATATATAGGGTTGGGTTATGGTAAGAACCCTTGTTACCGTGAGAACGTGAGAAGCACTCCAAAATGCACAAATTTTTACATCAAATGCACAAATTTTAAAATTAAAAGTTTTACTTAAAATCATTATTAGCATTAAATATTAATAAATATCATAATCTAACACTAAAATTACATTCAAAAATTGCATTCATTAACTTGTAAACTAAATACACAAATTTGAACATTAAATGCACAAATTTTTTTTAAATGCACAATTCGTACATAAAATGGATAAATTATAGCATGAGATGCGTAACTTTTTACATGAAATGCATAAATTTATCGAAAACATTTAATTTTAGTATCAAATGCACAATTTTGTATAGTGCATGCACAAAATTTAGAGTGGTTCTCACCTTCTCACGAAATATAGGGGTTCTCATGTGAACCCAATCCTATATATATATACAGGTTCAACATCTATGGAAAACCATTTTTGACTGGAAAACCATATTAAATGCACATGTTCATTACGGTAAAATGTTAAATTTAATGCACAACTACAATATACATATGTTCAAATGTGCATTATTATTGACTAGTTCACATAATTTTTAGGATAAAATGTTCCATTTCATGCAAATTAACAATATGCACATGTTCAAATGTGCAATATGCCCGAACATGTGTATATTACGCATTTTTGCATGAAATTAAACATTTTGTCTTAACGAACATGTAGATTATATGAATTAGTTAATCATAATGCAGTTTTGAACATATGTATATTATAATTTTACATGAAATTTAACATTTTATCATAATGAACATGTGCATTTGATATGGTTTTCCAGTTTTCCAGTCGATCGAGGTTCTATGGGGCACCACGATGCATTGGGAACCAGTGGGAACCAAAAATGTATAACCTATTTACTAAGGATGCAATAAGGGTAATACGAGAATACTAATTATTTTAAAAAATTAATTAATCTTTTAATTAATACATTAGTTAGAAACTAGGAAACTAAATAATATCATTAATCACTTTCCCTATTTTCTTCCACATTTCTCTCCCTCACCCACCTCTCTCTCTCTCTCTCTCTCTCTCACACACACAAAGGATAAATGTTGATGTTTTTTATTCAAACATGATGCACATTAGCGGTGCATCAAGATGATGATGAACATGTTGAAGACGGTGATTAACACGTTTAAATTCCAGATATGCATCACGATGAACACGATGATGCATAACTTGGGAAAGATGAATACGAAGATGCACATTATGAACACGATGATGCATAACATGGTGCCCCATGTGAACACAATGATGCATAATCTGGGAAAGATGAATACGAAGATGCACAGTCAATGAAGATGATGAAGCATCATGTTGGATTTTTGTTCAATTGAAATTTTTTAATTTTAGAAGTGTATTTTATAAATTTATTAGCACTTAATACTTGATTGTTGAATTAAATATTCAATCAATATAAAGTTAATTTTGAGTTGACTTGATATATTATTTTTTACCCAAAATACCCTTATGCACATCTAATATGTGAACCGTGCATCATGATGCATACACAAATTTCATTTTTATTCCCTTTTGCCATTGTAATTTTAGTCATTCATTTTAGAGATCTAACGTTGTATATAGGTTTCTAAGTTGCACCATGCACACAGGTGCCCCATACAACCTAACCCTATATATATATTATATATATATATATATATATATATATATATATATATATATATATATATATATATATATGTGTGTGTGTGTGTGTGTGTGTGTGTGTGTGTGTGTGTGTGTGTGTGTGTGTGTGTGTGTGTGTGTGTATATCGGGACAATGTGGTATTATGTTAGACTAGGAAACAAGAGTCCACCCATATTTGGTTATAAGTAAAAAAAAGTAATATAGTCAATTAGTTTTATCTTAATTAATAAGTGACAACTAATGAATTAGCAAGTCCCTTAATTATAGAGATTTACTACCATATCAATATTTTTAATAAATTTCAAAATTGGTTTTAGTGAACATGTTCAACTGGGGGTGTTAAATAAATGTATTTATTCTTTTCATCAGACCGTTCGTGAAGGTTCAATTTCATATACACGTTATTGAACATGTGCAATCGGGGTTTATTGTGTTTTTAATCGTTGTTAACCCTTTTGGTGATAAACCAATATTGACGGTATTCAACATGTTCAATCGTGGTTTATGGTGTGTGTAGCCAATGGGTTCCTCTTTGTAGATAAACCATGATTTATGGTGTGTCATCGTTTCACATTTCAATATGGGTGTAATTTGATATTAACTGAAATGAAGATTTTAATGGGATACATAGAATATTTGATTCTAATTTAAATAACAATTTTACCCCCAACACTAGTTAACGTGGGAAAGAGTTTTAAGCAAAATTTATATTTGATTTAATAATTTTAACGATAAATGATTGGCTATAAATGGTTCTTCGGTACCCCAGACTAACATGATACTCCATTGATCTTGAGTTTATATATATATATATATATATATATATATATATATATATATATATATATATATATATATATATATATATATATATATATATATATATTGAGGTTTTATGTCTCGGGGCACTTTTGTGCATCGGATAATCTAACAAGGGTGCACAAAGGACATTTTGGGAAAATTAAATATATGAAATTAATTAATTTTTAAATATCATTAAAAGATAATTAAGAGTTACATTTTAAATTAAAATCTCATATTATCTACATTCCTCATTTTCCTCCTCATTTCTCTCTCTATCTCTCTATCTCTCTCTCCCTTTCTCTCTAATTGTGTTCTTCATAATTTTCATAGTGATGATGATTTGAAGACGACGATTAACGATGAACAACGATGATGATGAACATGAACAAGAGATGCAACCGATGATAAATACGAAAAACACGATGCATAGATGGATGAAGAACGATGAATAATGATGATGCATAAATGGAATATGAACAATGACGATGCATAGATGGATGATGAACGATGAACAACAAAAAATGATGATGCATAAATGGATGATGAACATTGACGATGCATAGATGAATGATGAACAAGTTGAACACAATGCATAGATGAATGAAGAATATGAACGACGAACACGATGCATAAATGAATTTGTGTATTTTTTTGTTAAATGCGTCTTTTTTGAACACGATGCATAGATAAACACGATTAACGATGAAATGCATCGATCTCCATCATCTTTTTTGACTTTGTGTAATTTTTGTTGAGTTTGGAAATGTATCAATTGAATTTATTTAACATTTATTATTTGATTATTTGTTGAAATATTAAATTTAATGAGGTATGCACATTCCCCAAAATGCCCTTCCTTGTTTGTTTTCATAATGCACAAGATGCATAAAATTGTCCAACTATTTACCCTTTTGCCATCAATCTAATCCATACAATTTTTTGATCTAATGGATGATATAGGTTCTTTTGTACCTCGATGCATAAAAGTTCTTAATTGAACCTCCCTCTCTCTCTATCTCTCTCTCTCTCTCTCTCTCTCTCTCTATATATATATATATATATATATATATATATATATATATATATATATATATGAATTTATTGCAAAACCTAAATTTAGTGTAGAATTATGGAACAAATATGGTCCTTAGATTAGATTAATCTATTGGTCTTGATTAAAATATCATGTTTGAAATTAGTGAAAAAAAGATTGGTATTAGTGATAGTTTAATTCATTCAATGGTAAAAATGAAAAAGATTGGAAATAACAAAAAGATAGACATTAGCAAAATAAATGTCTTTTTCCTTTAAATTAAAATAAAATTAACATGATTTATTTTTAAATAAAAAAAATTATACCATAAAAACGAGAATTTTATACTCTTTCAAACGAGACCGGTCATGATATATTTTTCTCGAAAAAATTTTACGCATTTATTTTTCGTAAAAAAATTTACTCAGACCACGATGCAATATAGCATGACGAGATCATTCAATGTCGAATGAACACTTGATATCATATATTCAACGACGAAGTAATACTATATATCGTATATACAACACTGCATATACATTCAATATTTACAAAACCAAAATAATGGTCAAAATTAGTAGTCAAAGTTGGTGGATTTAACGAGAACGGTCATGATATATTTTTTTCGAAAACATTTTATGTTTATATTTTTTGTAAAAAATTTTTTTTACCAGACGACCATTCAATATATTATATCGAAATCATTCAATGTCGAATTACAGTTTATATCACATATTCAACGTCGAAGTAATACAATATATCATATATGCAACACTGCATGTACATTGAATATTATAATAGTCAAAAATGGTTAAAGTGGGTAGTGAAACTTGGTAGGCTACTATTAATTCAATGTTAATTGCATAATTATCATCTTATCCCTAGTGTTATATTATATCCAATGGTTTAGATTGGTTCTGTAGTTCTGCACTAAATTAAGGTTCTTCAATGATTCCAACCCTATATATATAGGGTTGGATTTTGGTAAGATCCCTTAATTTCGTGAGAACGTGAGAACCACTCTAAAATTTGTGCATCTAATGTATAAAATTATGCATTTGATGCTAAAATTTATACATTTGATAAAAATATGCATTTCATATATATATTACGCATCTCATGATAAATTTTTTCACTTTATGTACGAATTTGTGCATTCGACAAATTTTGTGCATTTAATGTTTAAATTTGTGCATTTAGTGTAAATTTTGATAATTTTAAAGATAATTTTAATGTTTAATCATGATATTTATTAATATTGAAAACCAATAACGGTTTTAAGTTATAAATGTAATTTATAAATTTGTGCATTTTATGTATAAAATTGTGCATTTTGAAGGGTTCTTATGTTCTCACGAAAATCAAGGTTCTTATGTGAACCCAACCCTATATATATATATATATATATATATATATATATATATATATATATATATATATATATATATATATATATATATATATATAAGAACGTGAGAATCACTATAAAATTTATGCATTTAATGTATAAAATTGTTTGTTTGATGCCAAAATTTATATATTTAACAAATTCATGCATTTCATGTGAACATTTACGCATCTCGTGATAAATATGTATGAATTTGTGCATTTGGCAAAATTTGTGCATTTTGTGTTCATATTCGTACATTTAATGTATAATTAAATGAATTTAGATTTTAAATGTAATTTTCATGTTAGATTATAATATACATTAATATAGAATATCAATAATGATTTTAAGTTACTAATTTCATTTTTAAATTTGTATATTTGATGTACAAATTTGTGCATTTTGTAGTGGTTATCATGTTTTCACAATCTTAAGAAATTTTTACCGGAACCCAACCCCTACACATATATATATATATATATATATATATATATATATATATATATATATATATATACATATACATATACATATACATATACATACACATACACATACACATACACATACACATACACATATAGATAGACATATACATATGCATATGCATATACATATACATATACATATACATATACATATACATATACATATACATATGTATGTGTGTGTGTATGAGTATCACCTATTAAGCAGCGCACCAGAATTACCATATGTAAAATTATTTTTCTTTGAAAAGTTTTTTCATAAACATGTTTTAATTAACATTACAAAGATTATATATAAATTTTATACACAAATCAACATTCTACGTGCCCGAAATAATGTATCATATAATTATACGTTCACATAGATGTAAAATTATGTAAGTGTACGTTCACATCATTTTTAAAAAGTTAGGATATGTGAATGTATGTGAAATTTACATTTCATCTATAAAATTTTAATTAAAACATGGTTGTCAAAAAAAATTAAATTTTTTATTTTTAAAGGTGGTACATTCTGGTACGTTGCATAATTAGTCACGGTTTTGTTTAGTTTGCTTTGCCACAGTTTTGCTTCATCTGTGATTAAAGGGTCATAAATGAAGTTGTAATATCATTTTAGTCACATTTTATCTCAATAACTGTAACCATAAAAACTACATTCATACATTTAGGTCTAGTTTGTTTTTCATTAAGAGCATCTTAAAAACGTCTGAAGTCTAACGTTCATATTTATAATAAATTAAGATTGTTTGTTTAGGTTTAGACTTAAGAGGTTGAAACCTCTAAATTTACCTCTTAAACTTAAGAGGAAAACTTTGGTCTGGAAAAAAAATAGTGGGTCTTTTCTTTTCTTATTTTTTTAGTTTGCAACTCTAATTTAAAAATATTTATCATATTAATTATTTCCATTTAATTTTGTTTATTTAAATTAATTAATTATAATATATAATTAAGGGGTAATTGCGCGAAAAACCCCCAACTTGTTAGTTTTTTGTGATTAAAACCCAAATCATTTTTCGTTGCATAGAATACTCCGAACTAACTAAAAATCAGCAAATCAAGGTTTTATCAATGGGTAACCGGTTGAAATCGGTTATTAACCCTACATGGACCGGTAAATAACCTGCTTGGAATAAATTATAATTGTTGAAATCGGTTGCCAAGTACTACACATCATTTAAACACTCGTTGATGATGTAATCCCGTTTAAACATTACAAATAAATATTATCAACGAAGATTTAAATGATGTGTAGTACTTGGCAACCGGTTTCAAGAATTAAAATTTATTCCACGTAGGTTATTTACCGGTCCACATACGATTAATAACCGGTTTCAACCGGTTACCCATTGATAAAACCTGATTTACTGATTTTTAGTTAGTTTGAGGTTTTCAATCCAATGAAAAATGGTTTGGGGTTTTAATCACAAAAACCTGACAAGTTGAGGGGTTTTTTTTTGCGCAATTATCCCTATAATTAATTAGATATAATATTTTAAAGTAATATTTTTTTAGATGTTTCATATTACGAAACAAACAATCTTAAGGTCACCTCTTAATTTCAGATTTCAGATCTTAAGGCCACCTCTTAATTTCAGATGTGGTTTTCAGACTTCAGACATTTAACCTCTTAAAAGACAAATAACACCTTAGTGATGGTTGAACACAACAATCATGACAACTACAAGCCACAGTAAACAGTGTGACCAAATTTGACCATTTGTCACGATTTTTCATTAGTTACTTATATTAATTTTGTGATGAATATTAACTGTGACGATAAATATGTAGATGGTCATGGAATGTCCTTTGTGTGACCAAAAGAGAAATATTGTGGAATTAGTTATATAAATAAATTGTAACAAAAAGAAACTTATATGGTCACGAAATCCTTTTATGTAACTAAATGGTAGACTTTATTAGTCACATACGGTAAAACAATAAAATTTATGTCTATAACTATTTTATGGTCAGAATCTATGACTATAACTATATTATGGTCATGGTTTAGTTTCTTATTGTGTAAATTCAAATAACATTTAATAAATGAAAATCTGTGATTATAAGTGTTTTATGGTTTCAATTATTTTATTTTATGTGGCTAAATATACAAAATGTTCATAGATTAAGAAACCTTTTTTTTTCACCATAAGTATTTCAGTATTTCTTGATCACAATTTAATATGTTTTTTGTAGGGGTGTGCAAAATAACCGAACCGAATAACTCATCCGAACAAAATCTAAAACGGGTTAATTGGGCCGAGTTATTCGGTTTTGTTAATTGGGTTAAAGGGCCTACCTGAATAATAATTTCGATTCGGAGATTGGGTAGGATTCATGTTTATTCGGGTACCCAAATAACCCGAATAACCCGTTTAAAATTTTAAATTCCCAATTTTAATTAGAATTAAAAAATGTTTATATATAAATATGTAAAGATTTAAATACCCAATTTTGATACCTAAACCATTTCACCCGTGTACCCAAATTACCCAACTCATTAAACCTGTTTAAACTAATTTGTAAAGTATTTCATATTTTATATCAAAACCAAATAACACGTTTAACCCAAACCGAGTATCCCGATACACATTTAACCCGAAGCCGATTAACACGTCCCTTTATTTGGTCGGGTTCGGCCAGAGTACCTACACCATCAACCCCGAATAATCCGATACCATTTTTACCCGCCCGAATAACACTCTTAGTTTGTGTCTTTAAAAGCAAACACTAACCATGATAAAAGAAAAAAATAATGACTAATAGTGTTTTATGTTCACAATTTATTTTGTTTTGTATGGCTAAAAGTAATCAATGGTCACATTTTCAGAAAGAATATGACTTTTGTAATTATTGTCACAATTTAATATGTTATGTATAGATAAAGTAATACTAATCCTGATTAAAGAAAAATCAGGTAATAAGTATTTTATAGTCACAGTTTATTTTGTTATCCATAACTAAAGTAATCAATTGTCTTGATAAAATTAAATTTTACTGTGATTATATGTTTTTCTTTTGTTTATTGTTGTTGTATCCCACATCACCTAACATATGAAAACTTCAAACAAAATTAAATTTATATAAGTTTTTTCTTGTACTAATTATCTAGCATCTTAAAAAACCAAATTTTCAATAGCAATAATCAGTTTTTTTTTGGTTTGCCGGTTTTCTTGGTCACCAATTTTTTCATAAACCGGATGGTTTCCATCGGTCCTAATAAGTGGTAAATTATCACTTATCATCACTTATTCAATCAACATATTTTATCCATTTATTGTCACTTATTCTAAATTTAAAAATAACTTTCCTCACTCTCTCCTTAATTACTAAAATTATGTATACAATTTTTAATTTTTAAGATATATTTATTTTAAAAAAATGTATTTATTATTTATTTTAAAAAATTATCCCATTAGAGTATTTAATTTATTTTACTTTCTTTAATATATTAAATTTAATTATTAAAAAAATTATTTATCTTATATGTTTCATTTGATAAAATATTTTTATATTTTCTTTTACCTTTAGAAAATGGTTTGTTACTTTTTTTTTCGTTTGAAATGAAAAAAAGTTAGTGTTTAAAATTTTTTGGTTTAGAAAACTACAATATAAAATGTTTGCATTTTTTCATTCGAAAAAGCTAAAAAAAGAAATGGATTCTAATTTGATACAATTATTTATAATAAAAAAATAAATAAGTTTGTAATTTAAATTAAAATATATATTAAAATATAGGAAACTTAATAAACAATAAATTAATATGTAAAAAGTTAAATTAATAATAATAACGAATAATAATAATAATAGTTATCATCATCATCATCATGGATGAGTTAAATAAAAAAATTTACTTGAGGGAGCAAAACCAAAATGAATTATAAAAACTTGAGGGAGTAAATTATTATTAAAGAAAAGGTAAAATGGTTATTATGAAATATTTAACCATTTAATTGTTGAAGTTAACGGCAGATGAACTATTTTTGCAAGTAAATAGTGAAAATAAAGACCGTTTATGCAAAATTGAAACCACAGAAACCGTATTCAAAGTTTTTACGCCAAGCACATGGACCATTTCTGTAATTTAATAAAAAAAAGAGTAAATTAAAAAATGGTCCATGTGGTTTGTTTAAAATTATGAAATGGTTCCTTAACTTTCAATGTTGTATTGATAGTCCCTTAAACCATTATTTGTTTTTATAAATGGTCCCATAACTTTCAATGTTTTTTAAAAAGACCAATATACCCTTTCATTTTTGATCTCATGATATTATAATTATTTACTGTTGGTCCTTTGGTTAACTCTTTGTATTTTATGTTTAATTATTTTATTTTAGACTTTATTATTTTACTATTTTTTGTTTAATTATAATTAGTTGATTAATTGATTATGAATTGATCAAATATGGTTAAAACTAAAATTTATTAATTCATATTAGTAATTATATACTCTATATTAATATATTCATTTAACTTTTTATTGGGTTTCGTTTTTATATTTGAATTTATATTTTGATTTTAGTGAAGAAAAGTTGTCAAGAAAGATAACATAGAAAACAATTTTTGACGATAAAGTTAATGTGAAATTCTTTTATCCCAAAAAAGATAAAAATAAAATACAATTTTGACGAAATGGATATCGATTACCAATTAAGAAGAAAAGAGTTTAATTTTATGATCCTTTTTTTTTTCCAAAAACAACATTTTATTATTCTTTTTTTGACCTAAACTTTGAATTTCATTTCCTTTATCAACTAAAATAAAATTTTATGTTACTCTTCTTGGCCTAAAAATATTCACGGTATCTTTATTGTCAAATTTTGTATTTTTATTACATTTCTTGGTAATATTTTCTTTTAGCAATACTTATTCTTTCTTTTTTTGATTTTTAATAACAAAATATCAACCAGCTTATTTCGAAAAGCCTATCTTGATTAACATCAAATACTTAAAACCCATTGACATTAAAATCTAGCGAAATTAATATAAGAAAATATATATGTCTTGATCGAAATTCAATCCAATTATACACGTGAAACATTTTAGTTTTAGAAAATGCTGGTTTAATAAAAGTTATTCCATAAATAAAAAAATCATAAATTAGAATAACATTTTGTACGATTATGTATTTTACCTTTTTTTTAACAAAAGGAAATGAATATATTGCTTATGTAAGTATATTTGTCAAAAGACAAGTCTTATTTTTTATATTGACTGAAAGTATTAAGTTCATGGTTTTCATGTCATTTCACTATTTGGAATTAAAGATAAACGACAAATATTTATTATAAATGTACAATCTAGAATTCTACATATATGACAAAAGATTATAAATAAATGAAATTTATGATAACAATAGTTAATTAATAACGACATGATAACTTTTAAATAATTTAAGTAGTATTAATAAAATTGTATATTATAGATAGAGTATATATAAGAACACTACTAGGAAAAGACTTTCACCGACGGATTTTTCGAGGTAATATATCCCTCTGAATTTCCCGAGACATTACCAAGAGATTTCTAATGAATATCTGAAAAATTACCGAGGGATTACTGACGGATAACCTCTTGTCAGAAATTCCTTGGTAATTAACGAGAGATTAGCGAGGGACATTACTTTTGCCGGTAATCCCTCGGTAATTATTCGTTGGTAATCCTTCGGTAAAATATCCGTCAGTAATCTGTCAGTAATCTTGACCCTTGGTAATCCCTTGGTAAATAACCGTCGCAAATCCCTAAGGTGGCATTTTGTTTGCGGGATTTCAGAGAATCTGGTGAGATTTTCATTTGAAAATCTTTCTCTTATCATGTTTGGCAAGAAAAAAAGGGATTTCAGTTTCCTTTAACATTTCACAATCTTTTTTATTTTAAGTTTTATAATTCTTTCCTACCTCCTATTATTTCATAATCTCATATATTTACATTTCAAATTTTTAATTAAATGACAATATTACAATTATCCTCAACATAACCACCACCTAGCTATACCTATTGACCCTACCCTACCAATACCAATCCATTGTACCATACTTGACCGTATCCACCCACCCCACCCCACCCCACCCCTACCTACTATATCCATCCCTAACCCAACCCAACTAGATATCGTATCTTACTCTGACCCAAACAGATGACATGATTCAACTCCTGTCACATTTGAATCCTGACATTTTTAAATTCTGTCATATTTAAATCATGGTACATCAAAATCCTATAATCCAAACACTACTTAAGTGTTTAAAATCTGTCGGTAATCCCTAATTAGTAGAATGACTAAAAGTGAATTATCTATAATACTAGGGACCAAAACTGAAAGGATATATTGGTCATTTTTACAAATTAATAGCACGAGAGACCATTTATGAAAGCAAACAATGGTTTCAAAGACTGTGAATGCAACTTTAAACCGTACCGTTTTCATAATTTTAGACAAACCACGTGGACCAATTCTGTAATTTACTGTAAAAAATAAATTTTTTTTTCTTGAAGCATGTTTACAAGGAAAACTACGTTGACAATATGACATTAATAACTAATTAATATGTTGATAAACCCTTATAATTCTTGGGTGAAGGATGGAAGTTAAAGCCCTCCTGAAACTGAAAGCTCCCACTCACATGCATGAGAGTCGTCAGATGTTTAATTTGGCCGGATTAATATAATTTAAGTAGGCCGGTGTTGTCGGCGGTGAGTAATTCCGGTGCCGGAATAAATGGAATGATGAAATAGACACGTGGAGATAAGGCCACTTGATCGAAAAGTAGGGTCGGAATTAAAATAAAATTATCTTTGAATGCCGGGGCCGGAAGAGGTCATATAATAATCATGATTGGGAACGCTCTTCAAGGAGGATCAGGTAGCCAATGCCAATGCACCAATAAGTCAATAACCTTAACTGTAGTTACTTGTCAGCCATGGCAAATTGCAATGAGAGTATTGGAGTTGAGTTCTTTTTTTTTTTTTTTTTTTTTTTTTTTTTTTTTGGAATTTATATTTTATATTTTGGTTTTTATTTGAATTCCCAAAACAAAGGAATGGACTTTTCGATCGATGATTCGGATCTTGTTACAGGTTTTATCGGGAATGGTAACTTATTTGAGATGATATTGGATTCTGGGTTTGTTACTAATCTAATCATTGACGCGTTATATGTTTTGTTGTTGTTGTTATTGTTAATTGACTTAAGGTTACACATTTTCATATCCGGTTTCATGCCATTCTCCTAACTAGAGTACGATGTCCCTCTTCCATGGCCTCTCACCCCTCTTGAGTCCTCGTTTTAGTTATTGTCTCTCGATCGGCAATGTCGACCACAAGCCAATCACTCTCATTAGTCAGGTAGTTCGATCACTCTTACGTCCCTCTCACATCATAGTCCGTTGACGTTGAGCAGTCATTGCTTTAATGCACGCACTCCCCCTGTCCTTTAGGCAACTATCGATAATGAGCAGTTTGTCGTTCTCACCACCTCTCTACGGACAATGTAGCCACTGAGCACCTAAAGTAAACAAGCAATGTATGTAGGCAATGCTTTTAACACATGCAAAAATTGGTGTGTTCTTGAAAATAAGCTGATATATTCTTTACAAGGAGCCTATGATCATACATAGTAGAAGATAACGATACGTAAAAAGAAAAAAGAAATATTTTATATTGGAGATTCCTTTGAGAGGCAATTTTGATATATAGGCAATGTTTTGCACCAGCTTCTAAGATCGAGCTCAAAAAGTTCAAGCTAAAAGCATACCGATTTTAAAAAATATAAGCTCCGAAATAAAAAGCTACTTAAAGTAGTTTTCATGATTAGTTTGAACTTTTGGCTGAATAAATAACACAAAGACCCTTAGGGGCTGTTTGGTAGAGAGATTTGAGGGGAGAGAATTGTGTTTTCTCTTGTTTGGGAGAAATGCTTTCAATTTTTGGGCGGAGAATTGAATTCTCTGGGAATTGTTTGAAGGCAAAATATGAAGAATTGCAATTCTCTCCATTTGGTGGAGAAACGGTGAGAATTGACTATTTTGTGTCTCTACTCCACCTGAGCCACCATTTCTCCTCTTTATTTCTCTGTTGATACCAAACAATATACACAATTTCAATTCTCCACTCATTTTCATTT
Source organism: Centrapalus pauciflorus (assembly GCA_020465985.1). Classification (NCBI taxonomy): domain Eukaryota; kingdom Viridiplantae; phylum Streptophyta; class Magnoliopsida; order Asterales; family Asteraceae; genus Centrapalus; species Centrapalus pauciflorus. The sequence goes on from JAANYP010000162.1 coordinate 29,920, forward strand.
CTCCCCAATTCCATTTCTCCCTCATTTCCATTTCCATTTCTCCTCCCTTCTTTTCTCTGTACCAAACGCACCAAGTATACTATTTATTATTTATTTGATATTTTTATTTACTTGTCATTTTATATTATTTTATACATAACAGCTACAACTACAACTATGTTGTCAAACGCACATATATTAATAAAAGTTCTAGCTACAAGTTCTAGCTCCAGCGAAAAACTAATTACTAAACATACTCGTAGTAGGTGTGTGATCTGCGCTCTTTTCTATCCTTGTTGAATTGTGGCTTTCGAGTTGGACGATCATATATTGATCTAATGTCATAATTGCTAAAGCCTTCGAGAAAGTATCTTAATTACTTTGATGTAGTTCTGTGCACTCTTTGGGTCCGATGGCTTATGATAATTTTATTTTTTTCTAATATATCAATTGCAAAAATTATTGTAGAAACACATCACAATCACATATTCACATATATATATTGAATAGAAGTCTAATGTAAATATATTGCCTAACACCTAGGTGTGAAAATTTCGACCCAACGGGTCAAACGGGCGAAGGATAAAAATGACATGTAGTAAAAAAGTAAGCTAGAACATAATTTCTTCTAAAAAATAAAATTCTATAAAATGATATATTAAACAAATTGTTTTTTGAAGTTTTGCATGTTCTTACCCGGAAAAAAAAAAAGAATAGTCTGACCTTGGTAATTCTTGATAACACCACCCACCCCCTGTTATTAATCCATTATTTTTTCAAAATAATGTTAAATATTTGTATTTTGGTCATTGATCCATTCGATCCGTTTGATTGAACGAGACAGAATTGCCACCCATTTTATATGTTAACTTGATATGTCATTTAAATATCGGGTAAACTATCATGGGTGATATGTTCATCAAAAACGTTTTAAACTTTGTCAAGGTAATCAAATGTTTTTATCTTAAGGAAAAAAGATTAAACTCATAGAAATTTCTAACCAAGGTAATATACTTTAAGATTTTTCTATTTTAAGTTTAGTAAACTTTTAAACTTTTTCTTACTTAAGATAATTAACTATATTTCAAAATATATTTACTAAAAACGCTCATGTCCATTAATTTGATACTTATATATGCTAACACTAATTATTAGTTATCCAAAATAAGAATAAAATTGTTAACTTCAACTGACAAATACAAAGTTGCTTATTACACTCTTAAAGACTATAATTGATCATTTGTGGTCGGTATTATATATTTACTTTTAGTTTTAAAATTAATTGAATTTATTTATACTGCGGTTAAAAAAAAAGAAAATTGAAATGATTTATACGTACGTTGCTTTTTAAAATAATTTTATTTATAGGTTAACTTTTTAAGTATATGAGTAGCTAAAATTTTGATCCACGTGGCGTTGGTATATTCGTGTATCTGTGAGTTAAGATAACGTCACCACATGTCGACGAGAGCAAACACAATTAAACGAACATATAAACAATATATGTTGGACATTATTTATGATACAAAGAATGATATATGATGTCATCATTAACATTAACTTAATCATTGAAATCTCAAAGTACGGGGATTAAAGTGCTAACATAAGATGTTGTAGAGATTTAATAATCATTAGATATTAATTTATTAATTATTAATATTATTAATTGTTATTAGATAATGATTAAAAAGATGCATTTATTTTAATTGATATTATCCTTGAATTATTGGATAAAAGAATAATTGTATATATACAAATAAATAAAGATAATTGTAAGTAATTATCCATTCTTTTATATCATCGTTATTGGTTAATTATTATATAAATGATGTATCCTTTTGATAAATGAATATTTATATAATTATAGACATAATTAAAAGATAATGCTGATAATTATGTATTTTTGGATAATCATAAAGAGTTTAATTGGCAATTAAACACCTATCTGTTTATTTAAAAAAATATGGCCTCCCCCTTGATTGTACATCTCGTCCGAACCTACACACACATAGGTGTGTTCTTCGTTCGTTTTTGCTTGTTTAATTGCAAATCTGAAATCGCTAGATCGTGTTATCACATGTTGATACCGAGAGCTTTACGAACGATCATTCTTGCAATCACTTAAAAAGGTATATCATTTTATGCTTTACTCTTAGATTATCATATGTTCCAGTTGATGCGATATTGTTCGTGTTTTGTCTTTTGTTGCACTTTAGTTTAATTTTTTTTAAAAACACCCACGAATTCCCTTCTAGGTAAAATTACCAAACTAGTCCTATAGTTTATTTATTACAAGTTTCATCTCTTCGTACTTCTATTGTTTAGTTTTTAATTAGTTTTTCTCATTTGTTCATTAAATTTAAAATCGATCTTTCCTATTAAGTTATTGGAAAATCATTAAAAATAATAACAATTTTTGTTTATCAATAAGACATCTATTGCACAGACTAATACCGTAAATTGCTGATAATGGGATATTACTTCGAGTCAAAAGGTGTAGACCTAAGTTGAAGGTCGTACTGTATATATCATTCTTTCTATCATAAATAAAGCCCTAAGTTATGTGATCATTAAAAAATTACATAAAAACGGAGCTAAAAATGTGCGAATAGCAGGGTTCGACGGTTCGAGTCACCCAAACGACTCGCCGAGCCGACCAAAAATTTCATCGAGATAATGTCAGACTCATTTGACTTGCAAAATGTATCCCCCGACTCATTGCGTCAACACATGCAGGTCTATTTTAGCTCGAAAATCACCATTTTTGCTCCAAATTTCAAATCTAAACAAAATTTGACACAGAGCCAAATTGGCAAATTATTATACATCATATTTAGATCTTTTCATGGTTATTTTTCAAACATAAGCATTAATAGAACATAAAGTTATTGTGTAACTCAATCTAGGATTCTTAAAACCCCCGAAACTAAAAGACCGAATACATGCATACCTTTGCATGATTTGGGCTAGGGTTTCAAATTCAAGGCACGATTTTAACTTTTAAGCTTCACATATGCTCACAAGTCAAATACCATCAACATTATGCCAATTTGCTTATGCTGAAGTTCATATATTACCTTAAAACCCTAATTAAAACTTTGAAATAGTCAAGAACTTATCTTGAGATTTGCTTGGTAGATGCTAGAGATTATTTGACGAATGTGATCCCAAGCTCAATTTCCCAATTTCAGCTTTGGATTGACAGATTTGAAGATGAAGTGTGAAGAGAGATGGTTCTCGTATGTTTGTTTGGTAAGGAATGAAAGAAATTTTAAATGTAAGACTTAGAGTGTGATCTTTTACCCCAACTAAGTGCTTATGCCCCTACATCACCCCCACATCACTTATTCAGTAAGTGATATTTACCAATAATTGTGTTTTATAATAAGTAATAAGTATTAAATTGTACTGATTCAAGACTTATTCATTCACTTAATAAACTTGACTTATTAATATTGATTAGAAAATATCCTAACCGTAAAAAACTAACCTGTTCTCTCACACCAACATCCCCCCAAACCCCCTCCTTCTGCGTCGGTCACCATTAACGTCGTCCACCACCCTGCGATGCACTCCTCCTGCTTCGTCGTCCCTCTGCACCGCTCTCTTCCTCTGCCGTCAACAGGTATCATATTCTCGTTTTTTTGTTTTGTTCTTATCTGGTTGTCGTGTGGAGTAGGCATTGTTGGATGTAAATTAAACTTGGATTTCTTTATATTAAAACTTGATTTCTTTGAATTAAATTCAGATTCATTTGATTTTTGTATACAAATTTGTTATTTCTTTGATGTTCTTTTGTTCAAAATTTCTGCTTCTTATGTTTTTCCAGATTCTTGTTTTTTTGTTTTGTTTTTATTTGTTGTGGTGTGGTGTAGGCATTGTTGGATGTAAATGCAACTTGAATTTCTTTGTATTAAAACTCGATTTCTTTGTATTAAAACTCAGATTCATTCAAAGTTGATTTTTATATACAAATTTGTTCTTCATTTGATGCTCTTCTGTACTAAATTTCTAATTGTTGTTCTTGTTCTAAATTTCTGGTTATGGCATTTTGTATTATTGTTATGTTAAAGTTTGAATTGTATGTACTATTCTTGTTCTTGATTTACATGACATTTTGTAGTATTTTTATATCCTAACTTGTAGTATGTGTTGCAATTAGAATTTTACATAGTATCGTGTTCTTGTTGGATTTATATTGAAAAGTATAAATGTATATGCAAAGCGGTTGACTTTTATGAATTTTAATGTATATGATCTATACATGTAGTTGGCTCCTTTTGAAGTGGATGATTTATACATGGAGTTGACTCTTATGAATTTTAAAATTAATAATGACTTTTTGTAATGTTTACATTATGATTTATATATATAATTGATTTACAATTATTTTGAACTAATAATAATTTTTTCTATTTATATTATTTAGAGTAAATTACAGAAATAGTCCCTGTGGTTTACTCAAAATTATGGAAATGATCCCTAATCTTTAAAAATTGCATAAATGGTCCCTCAAAACACTATGTACTTGCAGAAATGATACCTCCATCTCTTGAATTTTTCTAAATGACGATTTTGCCATTATTCTCAAAATCAATTTTGGTCCCTATAATATCAAATTAGTTTTGATTTTAGTCATTTTTATAATTTTTTGTTTTTATTTTTGAATTTTAAATGCTAATTTAATAAAATGTAATTTAACGAGTTATTGACACCCGCGCGTTGCTGCGGGGTAAAAATATTAATTACAAAAAGAAATATAAAGACAAATAAATAAAAATACTTTTCAAACAATTCAAGCAAAGAAACACAACTGAACCAATATCGAAGAGTGAAATTGAAAAGCCGATATAGATTCAAGAAGTGAGACAAATGATACTGTTAGTAAGTTCTTATCAATGGTATTCTAGATTTTGCAATGCTAAAATTACAAACAATGTCTTATTAAATCGGATCGGAACCAAAATTAATTAATCAAATATTCATAACCATAATTTGAAATTTTAACATTGATCAGGTTTAATCGTCAATTTAATTTATTGGTTTTACGATCAAATCAAAAAGATTTATAACGGTAGTGTCTCTAATACATCAATTAGAGTTTGTCAACGTTATAATATTAATGTTCGATGTTATACATGATCATATTTAATAAATATTAAATAGTTACATTTTAATTATAAAACAATTTCATTAGAATTTTGTATCGTGCATCTGAATAATAAAGTCTTTTTTATACAATTAAACAAAACATAATAGTTTCAAAAGACAACGACAAACATAAGTATAATTAAAATCATAATTTTAAGTATGTAAGAAAATATTGTAATAATAAATGTTAAAAGAGGAATAAATGAAAATTTATAAAAATAAAATGGCTAAATAAAAGATAACACTAAGATGAGGGTGAATTGTGCAAAAATTAAATCTAAAATAAAAAATTAAAACGATTTTAATTAGAATTTTATATCGTGCATCTGAATAATAAAGTCTTTTCTATACAATTAAACATAATATAATAGTTTCAAAAGACAACTACAAACATAAGTATAACTAAAATCATAATTTTAAGTATGTAAGAAAATGTTGTAATAATAAACGTTAAAAAAGGAATATATGAAAATTTATTAAAATAAAAGGGCTTAATAAATGACAACGCTAAGATGAGGGTGTATTATGAAAATTGAAATTTAAAATTAAAAAAAAAAGAAAAAGAAAAAAAAAATTGTCCTTGGTGCTCACCATTTGGTAAATGTATATATATATATAATTATTTTATTTAACTAATTTATTTTAATTCTATTTTATATATTCAATTTATTTATTTACATTTCATTTGTTAAAATATTTATACGTTTTTATATTTTTATACGTTATCAATTAACTATTTCATTACGTTAACATATTTTGATTAGATTATATTTTTAGGAAAAAAAATATAAATCTAGGGTTTTATTTGTTTTGATTAAAATATTTTGTTACGTTAATACATTTCGATTTAAATTTAGTCTTTTTTCATTTTGATTTACATATTTTGCTACATTAATCCATTTCAATTAAAATTAGTATTTTTTTTATTCTATTCTAATTATTTTGTTGTATTAATACATTTTGGTTTAATTATAGTTTTTAATAAAACTATGTCGACTTGACATTTATTCGTTTTGATTTAAATATATTTTAGTGTTAATACATTTCAATTTATTATAATTTCTAATGATAATATATAAACTTAGTGTTTTATTTGTTATTTGCTTAAATATTTTGTCACGTTAATACCTATCGATTTAATTGTAACTTTTAGCGTTTTGGTTTGTATATTTTGTGTATATGTTTTGAAACACACATATATTTATACGTATATATGTTTTGAATAAAACGTATATATGTTTCATTACATACGTTTCGAAACCAATATCATGAAATATACAAACCAAAACGTATAGAAGAAATATACAAACCGAAACGTTAAAAATTATAATTAAATGTATTTAGGTCACTATTTAGCAAAAACAAATAAAATGCTAAGTTTATATATTTTTTAAAAATTATAATTAAATTGTAACGTATTAAAATAAAAAAATTATTTAAATCAAACGAATCAATGTCAAGTCGACATAGTTTTGTTAAAAGATACAATTAACTCAAAACGTATTAATGTAACAAAGTATTTACAATAGAATAAATAAAATTCTAAGTTTAATTGAAACATATTAATGTAGCAAAATATGTAAATCAGAACGAAAAAAAAGAGAAATTTTAATTCGAAAGGTATTAATGTTACAAAATATCTTAATCAAAATAAATGAAATCATAGATTTATATATTTTTGGTAAAATTATAATTAAATCAAAATATGTTAACACAATGAAATTGTTAGTTGCTAATGTATAAAACTATAAAAATGTATAAACATGTTAAAAAAATGAAATGTAAAATAAGTAAATTGAATATATACAAGAAATTAAAATAAACTAATTAAATAAAATAATTAAATCATACTTTAAATTAACATTTAAAATTTAAAAACAAAAACAAAAAATAATGAAAATGATTAAAACCATAACCAATTAAATACTATAGGACCAAATATGAATTTGAGAATAAAGGGAAAATCGTCATTTAGAAAAATTCATTAGATGGAGGGACCAATTCTGCAAGTAAATGGTGTTTTGAGGGACCATTTATGTAATTTTTAAAGACCAGGGACCATTTCCATGATTTTGAGCAAACCACAGGGACCATTTCTGTAATTTACTCTATTATTTATTAATATGAATTGATATTTTATAAATCAAAAAATTTTAATACAGATTCAACATACACAAGAAGCAGAACTATTCATTCAGTAATCAGCGTCACTCACTTGTCACTCAGCATTGCAATCAGTTTTCAGTTTTTTATAGAAAAAAAAACAACTTATGCAGTTTAAGCCTTGCAATTCATTGGGCTTTTAACACTTTTGGTTTGAATTTCCTTTCAGATGAAAATAACTTTTAGAACTGCCATTCAAAACCATCAAATGTGGCATATGTAAAGAAATGACTAATGATTTCGGATTTTAATGAAAATTTTTTAACATGTCATTACAAGAAAATTGACATTTAATGACAAATGCTTTTAGTGATGCAAAAAAATGTCAATATATCATACTTTTAGTGTCAATTATGAAAAATAGTAGGTATAGAGTAATCTTTTACCCACACTTTTCGAAAATAGTGACACAAAAATTCTGTCACAAAAATACTTGAGGCCTATATACCCACATACATTTTTAGTCACTATATATCAATACCCGCTCTTTTTGTTCTGTAGGTAAAATTTTTTGACACCTGTAGTGACACTTTTTGACTTTTGGTGACACTATTCGTATGTCACTGAATGACATTTTGTTTGTAGTGCGTGTAAAATCCTTGGAAAATATTATTTGCAATTTATTTTGCACATACTCTAAAAAGTCAGTGTGTCGAGAGTAGCTTAAAAAGTTTTTGTTTTTTTTTAATTATTTTTATATAGACATTATTTATTTACTAAACCAACATCTTAAAAATATTTACCAAGAGTACCATACGTTTATTTATAAATATTCATAAGATAAATTTGAGATAAATTTGTCTTAAAAAAAATAAGTTTCGTAAGATAAATATAGTGAATGTTTGAAAAATGAATGATAGTTGAATTATTCATTAATACTAGCAATTACTATGTAGAAATTGCCAAAAAAATATAAAAGAATTTTAAAAGTTTTTTCTTCAACTCCATTTTATGTTGTTCTGACGTGTTAAATCATGGTAGAAATTAATGTTAGAATCATGATCGGGGAGTTTACATTCCAAAGGGATTTGTTGTTAAAATTTTCAAAGAAAATTCAAATTTTAAACATATATAGTTTTTCAAATGGTGATAAAGGTTATGTTTTGGGGTCCCAATAAAGTATATTTGTGAAAAAAAAAAAAAAAAAAACTTAACAAAACCCAACAAAATGTGAAGTTTAATGTGGACACTTACCAAAAAACAATTTTTTGTGCATAGACATCGGATGAATGAATGATTTTTTCAATATATATTTTCTTGAATATTGTGTTATATGTGTGTGTATGTATGTATACAACGACCTTCCTTATACTCGGGGCATTTGTGTAACAAGAGGCAAACACATACAATTGGTCATAATACAGTCAAGAATGCATAAACATACTCTATCTCGATAATTCCAAACAGATATGCATTAACGATGTCGCATATATACTTGTATATTAAGAAATTAAGATAGAATGTACTATATAAAAATGTATGTATTCATGCCTTTGGTACAGAGAATTAAGGCTAGGGAAATGAAATTAAAAGGAATTCTCATGTTTGTTAACATGTTCCATTTCTCTATCCTTAATTCTTGTACCAAACATAGTGTAAAAGTGTATTCGTCAACAATATGCATGTTATGTGTGTTCCAAGTGTGTATTAGCAAATGGGAAATGACTTAACAAATTGTGTGAACGTAGCGGATCCAATACGAATGGTAGAGGACTAGAATCGTGTAAATTAACCATCCCGTAGTATAGCAAGTTTCTATATTTTACTGTTATGTGTAAAAGATTGCATGATCGAGTTAAAATTTGTGCATAACAATCTGTATTTAAAAGTGAAATAAATATTTCACCATCGACCCTTTTGTTTGTATATATAATAATAGACCACAAGAAGCTGGAAGTCGAGGCATCAGACTTTAAGTCAATAAATCCGTGAGATCTGAATCCAACCTATCGTAGTTTAATTCAAATCAACTATATATTTTTGTGTAGCTCTTTTTTTACATTTTTTTTGAACGGCAAACTGACATACTCCTAAACTACTCCTTTGTCCCAAGTGGGGACTTTCAGACTTACTTTCACTATCTAAATTCAAACTTGCTTCCAATAAGAGTCGAACCTGTGATCTAAAACTTATATATCACCCTCATACTGAATGGGTTAAAACCCATTGTTAGCCCTTTGTTTACATGAACCAAGTTTTGAATATCATACTTGTAATCATCTTGAAAATCTTTAACGTTACAATTTTGGTTTTTTGGCATATGTATATTAATATTATTAGCGGCCTTTGCGTCCGTAATCCACGGTAACATGGTATGTTTTTGTTTGCTAACAAATACAAGAGGAATAATGTCATTTTACATTTAAGAAACTAATAAATTCACCGATCTTCATGGACTGCAACATGTGGTCATTTGCATTTTAGACATAGACATCGATGGCGACATGTATGGACAACAGAGTAAAATGATCATGTAAAAGACAATATAGAAATGAATGCCTGCTATCGTCAACTAACTTGGATATTGATCGAGGGTAATTTTGTGAGTCACATACATGTAGATTGAAGACAATATAGACTATAAAAAGATAATTATTCTAGGACATTATCGATTGCATACCCTGATGCATAGAGCAGATAAATTGCATAATCATAGATATTTACAGATTAATATATACAATAAATGTTTGCTATATAATATATTATAGGATAAATTACAATTTTCGTCCATGTGCTTATATAAAATTGCATTTACAATACTTATAATTCACTTTTTGTTATGCTTTTGGTCCATTTCTTCAATATTTTTTAAAAATTGACGATTTCACCATTTCACTTTATTACAATTTCGTTCTCTAATTAAAATATTTCTTTAATATTTTATTTTTTTAATGATTTATTTTTTTATTATTTATTTAATAGATTGTCATATTACTACAATTAAAACTTAATTGAAGTAATAAATTAATTAACATGTTTTATTTTCATTATTTATTTGACAATTATTATTTCATTATAGTATAAGTATTTATAGAGCATATCATGTATTATATATATATATATATATATATATATATATATATATATATATATATATATATATATATATATAGGGTCGAGATCCATGAAAAACTATATTAGACTAGAGTACTGGAAAACCATATCAGATGTACATGTTCATTATGATAAAATGTTAAATTTCATATAAACTATAATATACATATGTTCAAAATTGCATTATGATTAACTAATTCATATCATCTACATGTTCGTTAAGACAAAATGTTTTAATTTCATGCAAAAATGCGTAATATACGCATGTTCATGCATATTGCAGATTTGAACATGTGCATATTGTTATTTTGCATGAAATGAAACATTTTATCCTAATGAACATGTAAATTATGTGAACTAGTCAATAATAATGCACATTTGAACATATGTATATTGTAGTTGTGCATTAAATATAACATTTTACCCTAATGAACATGTGTATTTAATATGGTTTTTCAGTTTTCCAGTCAAACATGGTTTTCCATAGATCTTGAACATATATATATATATATATATATATATATATATATATATGATGGCAACATATTTAAACAAAATAATAAAAAACATGATTGAATAACGATAATGTAACGAAACCATTTCTTACTCTAACTGTGGCATATGTTAAAGAATACTGACTTTGTGCATATTTCATTTCATATCTGCAAAAAGGATCAAGAATGTTAACATATAGTAAATTCTACTTTCAGTACTCACTACAAGAATTAGTGTCAATAGGGGCGACAGGCAATAGGGGCGACATAGGGTATTAGGGGCGACAACCAAGCATTAGTGACGAAGTATTAGAGGTGACTTATTAGGGGCGACATGTCGCCTCTAAAGGCAACAGGGGTGACTTTCTGGTGTCACCTCTGTTGCCCTCGAACCTTGTAGTGACTCCACAATATCCGATTTTCCATTATGATGAAAGATAAAGGAATACAAACATTCCTACACACTATATATATATATATATATATATATATATATATATATATATATATATATATATATATATATATATATATATATATATATATATTTGAAAATAAATCTATATCTGTTTGTTAAAAATTAATTCTATTTATATACTTAATTAGTTAATTTATGTCTTTTTTATGTATTCAAGTTATTTATTTAAGAGTTTATTTATTTTATTATTCATTGATTAAACTATTTGTATTAAAATGTAACTAACTAAAATATAACTAATACTTTATAATTAAATCAAAATGTATTAAAATGTAACTAATTAATATTTAGATTTTGTATTAAATATGATATTGTTTAACATTGAACATTACTATTATAACGTTGGCAAACCCTAATTCTAACACATAAAGCTTTCAATCCTTGTAATTTAGCTTAAGTAATGTAATTTATTGATTTTATTAATGTTAATTAATGCAATTATGAAGAATTTGTTTTGCAAGTTATGGTTGTTAATTAATGCAAAAAATATTAATTAATGTTACCTTTTCATTTAACTATTTTATTACCTTAATATATATTGATTTAATTATGATTTTTAAGAAAAACATATAAATTGAGTTTTTTGTTCGTTTTAAATTAAATATTTTGTTTGGCTAATACGTTTCAATTTTAAATCTAATACTTGTTAAATTAGTACGATTTAATTTAAATTTAGTATTTTATTATTTTAATTCAAATGATTTCTTATTTCAATACGTTTTGATTTAAATCTAGTATTTTAATCGTTTTGATTTACAATTTTGTACATTAATATGTTTTATTCGTTTTTACTTAAATATTTTGTTCATTTTCACTTTAGTATTAACGCAACAAACTTGTAATCAAAACCAACGAAAGGCTATACTGAAATCAAAATGTATTGACATAACAAAATTTTAAATCAAAACAAACAAATTAACAAATTTAATTCAAAACATATTGACGTAAAAAATATTTTAATAAAAAATGACAAATTAGAAATTTAAGTCAAATATTATAAACGTAATGAATTAGTAAACTTAAATCGAAATTTACATAAATTCAAAAATTATTAACATAATGAAACAGATAGATGAAAAAGTATAAATGATAAAAATACACAAATAATTTAATCAATGAATAATAAAATAAATAAATTTTTAATAAATAACTTGAATGTATAAATGATGCATAAATTAACTAAGTATGTAAATAAATAATTTTTAATAAATAAATATAGATTTATTTTCAAAATAAATATATATAATTAATTATTAATAATAATATATTTAATAATGAATCAAATCATGATTTATTAAATTTCTAATTTTGAACATAATTTTGAACAAACCACATGGACCATTTCTGTAATTTACTCTATATTTTATACAAAAATACAAACAAATCCTATGTAGAATACATAAAGATGTAGAACCATCAAAACACAAAACCCTTAGGAACCAGAACCCTCAACGAACAGATGAAGTAATTCTATATATGTAGAATATCACGTATTATATGTAGAATATCGCATATTCCATGTAAAATATCGTGTATTATAGATAGATTATTGTAGACGAACTGAAACAAAAACAATAAAATTTCACTTACACATTTTATCAAATACTTGTGTGCAATTTATACAAAAATTCACCAAAGACACAGATCTAAAACTTCGTTTTTCACCATCATATCTAATAAATTTCATTTACACATTTTATCAAATACTTTATTTTTCACCATCATATCTAATAAACTGCAAGAAAGAGAAAAGGAATAGAGAATACTAGCGGTGGTTGGTGGTGCTGGTGGCAGTGGCAGTGGCAGTAGCGGCGACGATTGATGGTGGCGACGACTGATATTTCTTGTGATAAAATGAGAGATGATAAAAATCTGAAAAATTGAAAGAGAGAGATGAGAGACAAATAGGGAGAAGTCAGACATATAAAAGTGGAGAGAGAAAGAGAAAAATTATAGTTTCCAAAAATATCATTTTGATCTAAGGGCTGTAATGTGTTCTTAGATTCTAGGGAGGGGTTATTTGAGAATCTTAAATGTCATGAAAACTTAGGAACCAACTAGCACTATTAGATCAAAAAATTATTTATGGATGAAAACAATGAATGATATTTTTTTAATTATTTAGATTTTTTATAATGATAATCATAAAAAGATGTGGAAATGGTATTATGGGAAAAAGGCATATTTGTATTTTCTTTTCCTCTCTCTTTCTTTTTATTTTCATTTATATTATTTACTTTTAATTCATATTTTCTTTCATAAAATACCATTTAAAAAATGTTTTAATAAAATGGAATTTTAATTCTCCTATTTAAATATTAATTTATCTATATACAATATATGTATTCTATGTAGAAAATCATAAATTGAATATATTGTATTTAAAAATGATTTAACTGCTATTATAATAACAATAATCTATATAGAATATACGTATCTATATAGAAAATCATATAATTTGTACAGAAGATGTATTCTATATATTCCTATGTAAATTGTGATACATATTCATACCCCAAAAAATACAGACCAATTTATACAATCATGTTTTCTTCATAAAATATTTCATATATTGTATATAATAATTAATTATTTTAACAATAACAATATTCTACGTAGAATATATGTATTCTATGTAGAAAATCATATAATCTGTATAAAATATGTATTTACTAATATTTATATGTAAATTAAGATATATTCATAATCCACAAAATAAAAATCAGTTCATATGTTGATGTCTGGTAATAACATGTAAAACATTCATAGTTGGTATAACATGTATTCTAAATAGATTATCACGTATTCTATATTGTACATAGACGATCTAAAACAGAAATTTCAACAACAAAACGTATATCTAAAGAAGATTGAAACAATGAAAAAAAAGTCTTTGGATCTACCACATTTGTCATCGTTTAACTTTCAATATAACAAAATACTGTTAGTATAACATGTATACGATGTAAATATCACGCGTTCTATGTTAAAAACATCAACGCTATCTATAAAGAATGTCACATATTCTAAGTAGAATGTCACGTATTTAAATAAAATGTCACATATTCTATATAGAATATTGTAGACGATCTAAAACAGAAAAATCAACAATAAACACGTAGCTCTAAAGAAGACTGAGACAATGAACAAAAAAACCTTTGGATCTACTACATTTGTCATCGTTTTACTTTCAATATAACAAGAAACCTTTGGTAGAACATCAACACATTCTATATAGAATGTCAGACATTCTAAATAGTTTTTCATGTATTCTATAAAGAATATCTTAAATGATCTACAACAGAAACATTAACAATAAACACGCAGATATAAAAGAATATTGAGACAATGATGTGAATACCTTCCCTTACGGGGCAGTCCTCAGAGTCTAGGTCCCACATTATGCAACACGATATCAATCATAACTAAGATAGAGTAATTTAAGTTGCGGAATTTCAGATTACAAGTACAAACATTAGGATAAGTTTAATACAATTTTAGTTCAGATTACAATTTTCAATATAAACTTATAAAGGGTACCATCTAATCTAATACATGTCATCATATGATCAATTCAAATCTACCCAGACCACCACAAGTATCTTCTGCCAATCAGTACCGAAGGTTTTGTTGAGTAGTGGTCTATAGAATACTTCAATCTTGATCTTGTAAGACCTAAGAACTAGGTCCTGCAGGTGACTTTCCTTTATCTTTTCCTGTAAAATATTAAACAACAACTGGTAAGCAAGGCTTAGTGAGAATATAGATTTTCAGGTTACATGCATTAATCAAGCGGATCATGGGTCAAAGCGTGATATGTCTGGACTGCCGCTACAGCCACTCAATGATTGAGACATAGATCTCAGGGAATCGGATGATGTTCAGCCCACGCTCACGCTTTTAGTGGAAGCTATCCACTCATGCTGGGCTAGCTACCAGCGGTCTTCATGGGGGAACATCGGAATATCAATACCAAGTTCAATAGAACTGGTGACATAGCTAGGTCTAGAAAAATAGACCGATAAAGCTAATTATTCTAAGCTGAATCAATATGTCAAATGATGCGATCAATAAAGAAAGCATAGTGATCAAAGTCATGATAGCAATAACATATGAAATGAACTATAAGTACAATGTCATGTGAAATGATAAGTCAAATTAGCTATCATGATCCACAGGGCATCACCGAACCATGGTGTGCACAGGTCACAATCCAGCTGAGCATTCATGAATGTAAAATAAACTGTCATCAACAATATATCTCAATCGGAAGTCTAGCATGAAAAACTGAATATCTATAACTCACTGTTTCTGTAGTCTTTATCAAGCAGATTTATAATCCACCACCTGGGTTATCCCAGGATTTATCTTTAATCTTTCTGAACTCTGGCTTTGCCTTTTCAATCTTTAATTCTGTAATTCTTTAACTCTTTGTTCAGAATTTATCTGAACCTGTCCAGAATAATATTACATCATTGTCAGTTTCATAATCTTTTAGCTTTAAAGTCTTTATATTCTTATTTTCATCTGATTCTGACTGATAATTCTTTATTCTTCCATCTTGGATTAATGATTCTTGTGTTTAAAGAATATCAAAATATATATATACAAATTCGGACCAACCCTCATCCGGATTCGGATCTAAGGATCATCCGAATTAGGATCAGATCCGAAATGTACAGGAACTAGAAAACTCGCCGAGTAAACTCGGTGAACTCGCCGAGTTCACATCCGAACTTCGGATAGAGAACCGGATTTCGGACACAACCGAATTATGTTGACCCATCCGAATTCGGGTCCATCCGAGATCGGTTCTAATTTAATTTCGGTCCAAATCTAATTTCGGTTTTCATCCGAATTCGGGTCCCAACCGAATTCGGATCCGATACATATGAATTTTTGAAGAATGTTCAAGCTGTTCTTGGGAACTCGCCGAGTTCCCCTATGAACTCGCCAAGTTCACTTGCAGATATGCAAGTCGGAACTTACGGGTTTTATCAAAAATTCATCAATCGACAATTATACTAACATGCAATTAAATCCAACGTTATATTATCAATTTTGGGGTGTTTCTACACTATTTTCCCTATCTCTAACACATTAAATCGTCCAGATTTGTCCAAAATATTCAAATTTTCTCAAGAACACAAAAGTTTATAAAAACTCAGATTTTTGATCTTTTTGGACGATTTAAGCTACGATTTCTGTTTCTAAATCATTTATGGGTTTCATTACATGATTTCTAACCAATATTTCAAGCATGCAACATAATTTCTACAGATTTTAAATCCGAATTTGATGCATTTTAAACTCTTAAAATACAAAAATAAAAACTTAGAATTAATTGTATTACCTTAATATTCTTCTGATTCTTGAAAATCTTAAACTAATTTCACGAATTCTTCTTCCAAATCTTTAATTTCCAGCAAGCTTTTAGAGTGAGAGTGAGAGAGTTTTGAAGGTTGAGAGATGATGAGAAATGAAGAAATAAAGACTTAGAGTCTTTATATTTCTAGACTTTGAAATATTGACACAATTGGTCCCTCCACATCAGATTTTCATTTAAATTCAGATTTATCTTCATTTTATCATCACTAATTTAATTTATCTTATTTAAATATTTTCATTACTTAATTAAAATTACAGTACAAATAATGTTATAAAATTACATTATTAAATCAAAAGCAGAAAATAAAGTTAAGTCAAAAGCTAGGTTGTTACAGAATGGGCTCCACCACGCATAAACTTCGTCCCCGAAGTTAGCTATGTTCGAACAGACTTGGATACGTTGCTTTCATGACATCTTTTGATTCCCAAGTCTGATGCGAACCCTTTTGGTGTTTCCACTGGACGAGCACCATCTGTATCTCTTTATTACGAAGCTTTTTGGTCTCCGAGTCCAGAATGCATTCCGGCTCTTCAACCACTCGAAGCTTCTCATCAATTTGCACATTAACGTGTGGTATCTGTACCTCTCTTTCATCAGCTAGACTCTTTCGTAGATGACTAACATGGAATACAGGATGTATTCCAGCTAAGTCAGTTGGCAGTTCAAGACGATAAGATTGATTTCCTATCTTTTCAACAATCTTGAACGGGCCAATGAATCTCGGAGCTAGCTTGTTCCTCTTTATGAACCGAACCACATTTTTCATTGGGGATACCTTCAACATCACCCAATCGTTAACTGCAAAACTGATCGATCTGTGACGATTATCATAATACGACTTCTGCCTGCTTTGAGCTTCAAGGATGTTCCTTCTGACAAGCTGAATCTTATCATGAGTCAACTGTAGAAGGGCAGGACCTGCTAAAGGCGATTCACCTGTTTCGCGCCAACAGGTGGGAGTTCTGCACTTTCGTCCATATAAAGCTTCAAAAGGAGCCATCTTAATCGTGGAATGGTAACTGTTGTTGTATGAGAATTCGACCAAGGGTAAATGGTCATCCCAGTTACCACCCAGATGAAGAACGCAGGCACGGAGCATATCTTCCAGAGTTAGGATAGTGCGTTCACTTTGGCCATCTGCATTAGGGTGATAAGCTGTACTCATTGAGATTCGAGTACCCAACCCGTCTTGCAGTGCTTTCCAAAATCTCGCAACATCGTCGAAGTGAACGCTATCACGACAGACGATAATGTGTGGCACACCGGAGTGAATAACTTCGGTGAGGTATCTCTGTGCCAATCTACAGGGAGTAGCGCGTTCGGCGGACC
>JAANYP010000162.1:49991-296292 GCA_020465985.1 Centrapalus pauciflorus
TCCCAATAACGTATAAATCTTGATAATCCGACGGTGGGTTTAGAAGAAATCTTAGAGAGAGAGTAGAGAGAGAAAATCTAGAGAGAGAGTGTGTAGAGAGAGAAAATCAGATTGTCAAATGAAGCTTAAATTACGTTTATATACTTCAACTAGTTATGTTTGCTACTAATCCCACTATTACTTTCGTATCTTATATATCTTTTATTCAATTATCTTAATGATTTATTAAATCATAATTCATAATTTAAATATTTATATAATATAATTAAATATTTCAAAAACTTAATTAAATTATAATTCAAATAATGTAATAAAATTACATTCTTGGTTCGATGATCAGATATTAAGTTGGGCTAAAAGTTGGGTTGTTACAAAATGACTCAAACAGTTTGTCATAGTCAAAAATCCATTCCGGACCTGTTTGGGGTTCATGTGTTTAACTTGTGACTTCAATGTTATACACAATCTCTATTGTACCATTAGTTTTGTTAAAAACCCATTTGTTTGGTGAGTTCGGCACATAACCTAGGAAGTATCCTTCGTCAGCCTTTTCACCAAACTTAGGTTGATGTTTTGTTCTTAATAAAGTAGATGGTACCCCAAAAGGTTCGAAGCCAGTTAAATTAGGTGGCCGTTTATTCAAAATTTCATAACAGGTTTTGTTCAAAGATTTGACAGTAAGGACCCGGTTTAAAATATGGCATGCGGTATTCACTGCCTCCCCCCAAAATGGTAGGAAGCTTTGAATCCGAAAGCATGGTCCTTGCTGCCTCAATCAATGTCCTGTTCTTTCGTTCGGCCACCCCATTTTGTTGTGGCTCATAGGGTGCACTAAATTGATGCACTATGCCCTTTGATAGGCAATATACACCAAAAACAGTGTTTTTAAACTCAGTTCTGTTATCACTATGAAGTCGTTTAACCCTTGTTCCATAGGAGTTCTCCACTTGGTCCAAGAATCCGATGAGCTTGGAAGCCGTCTCGTCCTTTGTACCTAGAAAGAAAACCCAAGAAAATCATGAGTAATCGTCAGTGATAACTAAACAATAACAACTACCACCTATACTCTTTTTGTTGATTGGTCCGAAGAGGTCCATATGCAGCAAATCGAATGTGGTAGTGATGGAGTTCTGAGTCTTGGACTTGTGTGCCTTCTTATGTTGTTTGCCCTTCTTGGATGGTAGACACTTATCCTCGAACTGAAAACTCTTCATAGGCACACCTTGCACCAATCCATTTTTCGTTATATAGTTCATTTTTCTCAGGTGCAAATGTGCCATACGTCTGTGCCATAAAACAGATTCAGTCTCCGAAGCTTTAGATAACAGACAGATTGGACCATCGAAGTTTCCGGCTTGTTCATATCAAGCATGTACAAGTCATTCTTCCTTGGTGCCCTCATCAGAATCCACTGTTCAGGTATTTTGAAACCCGGTTTTAGCACCAACGCCTCGGTATCAGTGAACAACACTGAATTCTTCTTATCACAGATTTGAGATACACTAATGAGATTATGAACCAGTTTATCAACGTGATAAACTTGATCCAATTTGATCGTCCCATTAGTGACCACTCCACTACCCGTGATGGTTCCTCCCTTATTTCCCGCGAATGATACAAATCCCCAATTCTCTCCCTTGAAGTCTGTAAGTAGACTTCTTTTCCCTGTCATGTGCCTGGAGCATCCACTGTCGACGAACCATTTTTTGTTTAGACCTGTGGTTATCTCCTGCACATGAAAGAAAATTGGTTAGTTATCACGGGGAACCCAAGCCATAACTGACTTGGTTATACCATTCTCGTCCACATACTTAAACTCTTTCAAATACCCATCTCGCTTTTCCGGTGACTTGGGTCGTTGAACTGGAGTTTGTTGTGGTGCCGAGTGATTTAAGTTCACTCTTTGCCTTTGAGTAGGCATTTGCTGTGGAGCACTTGAATAATTACGATTATAAGTCATTTCAGACTGATATCCTTGAGCTCTACTGAAACATCCAAAAATTTAATTATTGTAATTTGTGGATATTTACTTTAAATTTCGAAAATTATATGATTTAGTTGGATTATTAAAGAAAATATATTCGGAAAATTTAAAAGTTGGCTGCTATTTTAAGAAATTAAGAAATTTTAGAGTTTCGAATTATTATAATTAAGTATGATGATTTTAAATTATTTATGAAGATAAAATAAAGATTAAATCTTTATTTAAGAGAATTAGATAAGTTGAGGGGTTTGATGTGCCATAACCAAAATTATGGAAATAAAAGACTACAAGTCTTTTATTTAGTTCATTTTTGGTTTCAAACTCCATCTCTCTACCTTCTCTCTAAAAGAAAGAAAACCCACGGTTCATCATCTCCATTTCATCTCAAAGATTTCTTGCAACAAAATCCAAGATTTAAAGTTAAAGAATCAACAATCAAGTCTCAAGCAACCAAGTCCTACAAAGAAGCAAGGATTCAACAAGTATTTAAGGTAAAATTTTCATTTAAAATTTGTGTTTTTGGTTAATTAGAAACCCACGATTTCTGTGATGAAAGAACTCGAAATCAGCTTTAGTTCATCATAATCTATAAAGTATTATGTGAATAAAGTTGATTGTTTGAAGCTGAAACTTAAAGAAAAACTGAAAGCAAAGAAAAAGGGAAAGGAACCGTATGGGTAATACGTGTTTTGCATGGGTACCGAAACCCAAAGGTTTCGGTAATTACCCACTTTCAGGAACTACCGAGACCATTTTATGGCTACCGAAACCCATACACACATCTACTGAAACTTCTATGTACTGAAACCACAAGCATGTACTGAAACCTATATTGTACCGAGACAAAAATGGAGGTACCGAAACCATAAGGTTTCGGTACATAATACCGAAACTCACAAGAGTACTGACACTTTTTATAAGTACCGAAACTATGTGCACCGAAACAAGAGTTGAAGTACCGAAACCTTAAGTTTTCGGTACATATACCGAAACTAGTGTAATGTACCGAGACTCACACATAAATACTGAAACCTTTATGTCATGCTACCGAGACCATACAAAAAGGTGGTGCCGAAACCTTTAAGGTTTCGGTACTCCCTTCTTTTCTGGATACAACAAATACGCACACACACATATATATATATATAAAGGAATATATATATATATATATAAAGGGATATATATATATATATATATATATATATATATATATATATATATATATATATATATATATATATATACACACATCATTTCGGTTGGGTTTTAATTGTGAAAAATAAATAGAAACGGTTGGACATTCTTTAATTAAGATAAATTCTGAACATTTCGGCAATCTCAGAAATTTGAGGTAAAGGTTTAAGTTTCGGATTACAATTCCGAGGGATTTACGCTATAATTTGAGAGAATTGAGAAACTTAGCGAGATTTATTATAAAACGAGACATATTATGGTATTATTAACGGGATTATTTGGGACCAATGAGATCATTCAGAAAGTAGATTAAATATGAGTTCCGGGTGTCAGTTCTGAAATGTTGTAATGCTTATGAATGTACAAATTGATGCCAATTTGTTAAAGAACACGTAATAATGATATGTTTATCATATGGAAATGTAACAGGTCCCTTGTGGTGTTATTTAACCCACAGTGGAGTACTTGGGGAGTCCGGTTGAAAGTCCGAAGAGAAATAAAATTGCTTAAAGTTTAATAACGCACCCACTGTGAGTACAGTAGATTTCGCATGTTTATATCTGTTTTATGTTAAGCTTTGCCTGCTGAGACCTGTTGCTTCAATTATTTGTTTGGAATTCTACTAACTTGCGTAGATTTAGATGCACATTCTTACTTGTTGCATGTCCTTTCGATTGTTGTGCATCTATTGATGGACAGGTGGGTCGCATCAATTACTCTGATGTTACTGCACTATATGACGCTGGAGCTGATCCCTCCAGGTCCGGTAGGCAGTATGTCATCCCTGATCGTACGTTGTCTCAGATGGTATGTTTAATGCCGAGCTTTGGGCTCGAAGGGGCTGCGGCTCTGGTCCGTACTTTGTGTACGAAGAGGGTATCCGATATTGGTCATCTGTGTTACCCTTGGGCTTCATAAAAATTTATAAAATGCGTAATCTGTGTATTCACTAAGCATTCGCTTATCCTTTAGTTGTTGATGCTTTTACAGGAAAAGGAAAGTTTGCAGCGGGACCATCTAACTAGGACGTCTGTTGATGTATTTGAAGATTTCTACTGTGTAACTTGATATTTGGTTTATTAATTACTGTTGTAATAAAATTTGGGATGATTGTAATGAAGTTTGAGTATGTAGACTTAGACATGTAACCTTTGTAGCATCGTAGGGTGTTTGACTCAGTTGTATCATTTTAATTTATGTATTTTATGCTTCCGCACTTTAATTAAGCTTTCAGATCATTATAATTGTATGTTGGTGATTAATCCTGGGTGTAATGTAATTGTGGTTAAATGTGGCAAGGGTGTCACACGAGATGGTATCAGAGCAGTAGTTTGAGATTCAAGTGTCCGTGAAGTCTTGGTCTTAAACATTAGGTGATGATGTGTAGTGGTTTAAGTAATGATCTGAACTAAGATAGGTTATGATCTAGAAATCATAAGAGATTGACTATTATACGGAACAAATGAGTGGTGTCTTTAAATGGATGACATGTCACTTAACAAATTATATGTTTATTATTTCAGAACGTGTCTGGAGAAAGAATGACGCCACGAGAAACGAGGGAAATGGTGCTATCAATGATGGCAGAACAAAACAGAATGATTCAAGATCAATTTCGGGCTCGAGATGAGGCCAAAGCTAAAAGAAAGGAAGACAAGAGAAAAGAAGAAATGGAACATGAAAGGAATTATGTTAAGGATGACATAAACTTTAGAAATAAAGCAAAACGTAAAGACAAGGGCAAGGAAAAGATTGATTATGAAACCGGAATAAATGAGAATTACATGAAATATGTAATTAAATCCTTCAAGGACTGGCAACCACCAACATTCATTGGATCTCGGAGAATTGAAGAAGTAGAAATGTGGATTACAATTATGGAACAAATCTTTAGGGAGATGAATTGTAAGGATGAGTATAAGGTATTTTTAGCTAAGAATCAATTGATTGGACAAGCTAAGGAATGGTGGGACCATTGGGAAAAAGAATTGGGATCCAGGTTGATTGCTTCCTTTAGTTGGGAACAATTCAAGTTGTTGTTTAGTATGCAATATGGTGAGCCTGATATCGTATCACATGTTAATCATGAAGAAAGAGCTATTGGAAAGATTTTAAAGTCTGGAGAAGATGAATAGAATGGACTATACTTGAGGTCAAGAACAATTTAACGTGATAGAAGTAAGAGATGTTGCCATTGTAATCAATTTGGACATAAGGCTAACAAATGTCCAATGAAGGCCGATGCTTGTTATAATTGTGGAAAAGTGGGTCATTTTAGCAGAACTTGCAAATTTCGAACATAGAAATAACATGTACTAATATTAGATGGTGAAACTATGAATGAAGGGTTCAACAAAGGAGATATTTGAGACTATTGTTAAAACTTTTGTACCTTAAAATTTCGGAATTAGAAGAAGTACTTTAAGATTCTATATGTAATATTTCATTGAAGTTTTATGATTCTGAAGTTAACCTAAACTTGAGTGATATGAAGTTTTATTACTAATATGAGTATAATTATGTTCGTGACTGAGAACGCTCGAATATATAAGTAGACATTAGATGAATAGCCAAGATGGTTGAAGCTTTGAATTGGACAAGATACTATAGATATCATGGAATTTATGAACGAGTATTGAAGTTGTAATAAAGTTTAAGTTTGACCATAAAGGGTTAAAGAATTGGAAATTAATCATATTAGTATCATATAAGATATGTTCGAAGGATTGATAACAACTTGTAAAGGTTATCATAAAGCAAACAGCATCAACTGTTATTAAGGGAAACGGTAAGGTACACTGTGTTGACATTTTGACTTAAAAGTTTGTGGTCAAGAACAACAGGATAAGAACTGTTCATGAGAATTTTGATGAAGTCGGAATCAAAGAGACTGACTCAATGTTGGTATATATATGAATATTATATGAGGAAAATAAACCTAGAAACTATAGGGAAATCTTACAAGGGTATAATAATTGGAATAAACTGGTTGATCAAGAATGGGATCCTTGTAGTTACAAAAAAGGAAATGATTAAGACAATTACACCGTAAGGATGAGAAGATCTGTATATATGGGAAAAGAGAAGCGGGGATCAATGTCTGATGATGATTGTTAGGTCCCTAAAGCTGATTGCTTAGGGCTGTGAGTCTTGAATGGTATATGCCAATGATGCCAAGATTGAAGAGAAAACTGTGGCCGATGCGCATGTTGTCCCAAATTTTTCCATATGTGTGTTCCTGGAAGACTTGTCTGGTGTGCCACCTGAAAGACAAGTGAAATTATGTGTTGACTTGATCCCTGGAGCTTCTCCAATAGCTTGTTATTCGTAATGTCTTGCACCTACCGAAAATGTAAGAGATGACGAAGCAACTTCAGGAGTTGTTGGATAAGGACTTCGTTAGATTGAGTTCCTTGCCATGGGGAGCGTCGATATTGCTTATGAAACGAATGACATTACAGTGAGAATGTGTATAAATTAACGTGATTTTAACAAATTGATTATAACGAATAAGTATCCGCTGCCGGGAATTGGTGATTATTCGATCAGTCGCATGAGAGCTAATTATTTTCTAAGTTTGATCCACGAATGGGATATGATTTGTTGATGTCGGAAGAGGGAATGTACTGAAAATGGCTTTCAGGGATAGTTATGAGCACTACGAGTCCCTGGTTTCGATATTTTGATTAATTAACACCCCAGCTGTTATATGGACATTATGAATAGGGATTTGTAGATCGATGATTGGATCAATCGGTAATTGTAGTCATTGACAATGTTCTGAAGTACTTTAAGTTTAAAGAAGAGCAAGTTATACACCGGGGAAAGTGGTTGGAACTATTGAGAATTTGGAAGCCGTCTCACACTGTTACTGAAATAAGAGGTTTTCTACGATTGGTAGATGGTAGACAACTTGATTAATTCGGTATATTTTATATACCAACTCGAGAAAGTTATTGCTGGAAAGATTTGCACAGATTTGCATGAGTAAGGTTATTACTCTTTATGGTGTTCTAAAATCGATTATTTCTGATTGGAAGAGTCGTTTCATTTTCAACGCTTGGTTTGCTTTACAAGTGGTATTAGGCACACATATGGCTACGAGTACAGCTTATCGACAATTGATAGATGATCAGAATGATTGGACTATTTCCATATTGGAATATATGATGAGATCATCTATCCTGGATATAAGTATCAACTGAAAAGATCAATTGCTTTGATGGAAATATAAGACCCCTACATGTTGAAAAAGAAATTGAGGGAACTCTGGTGGATGAGCCTGTGTTATCATAGAAGTGTTATTATGATAGGAGATATAAACCAAACAGTTTTGAGATAAACGATTGGATATATTGGAAAGCAACACCGATGAGGGGTGTTACTTGTTCTGTGAAAGAGGCAAGCAGGCATTAAGGTGTATTGGCTCATTTAGAATAACAGAAAAGTTGGGAATCAGTTGTGTCATTTGGAATTTCCTAAGGAAATATTGAAATAATATTTGGTGATTCATTTGGGAAACTTTAGGAAGTCCTTCAAAACTGGAAATGAAGGTTGGGATGATTATACTGGTTTAGAATTTAATGATAGGTTAGTATATGTTGAGAAATAGGTATGTGTTTTGGAATACTAACATCAAAAAGTTAAGGATCAAAGAGAATAAAATGATGTTGATACGTTGGAGGCATCACAAAGGAGTAAATCATACTAGGGAGATAAAAGCCGATATGTTGAATAAGTAAACGAATCTATTCAAATACATGTAACTTCGAGGACGAAGTTTGAGCATGGTGGAGCCCATGCTGTAACATCCCAAAATTTAATTATTGTAATTTGTGGATATTTAGTTTAAATTTCGTAAATTATATGATTTAGTTGGATTATTAAAGAAAATATATTCGGAAAATTTAAAAGTTGGCTGCTATTTTAAGAAATTAAGAAATTTTAGAGTTTCGAATTATTATAATTAAGTATGATGATTTTAAATTATTTATGAAGATAAAATAAAGATTAAATCTTTATTTAAGAGAATTAGATAAGTTGAGGGGTTTGATGTGCCATAACCAAAATTATGGAAATAAAAGACTACAAGTCTTTTATTTAGTTCATTTTTGGTTTCAAACTCCATCTCTCTACCTTCTCTCTAAAAGAAAGAAAACCCACGGTTCATCATCTCCATTTCATCTCAAAGATTTCTTGCAACAAAATCCAAGATTTAAAGTTAAAGAATCAACAATCAAGTCTCAAGCAACCAAGTCCTACAAAGAAGCAAGGATTCAACAAGTATTTAAGGTAAAACTTTCATTTAAAATTTGTGTTGTTGGTTAATTAGAAACCCACGATTTCTGTGATGAAAGAACTCGAAATCAGCTTTAGTTCATCATAATCTATAAAGTATTATGTGTATAAAGTTGATTGTTTGAAGCTGAAACTTAAAGAAAAACTGAAAGCAAAGAAAAAGGGAAGGAACCGTATGGGTAATACGTGTTTTGCCTGGGTACCGAAACCCAAAGGTTTCGGTAATTACCCACTTTCAGGAACTACCAAGACCATTTTATGGCTACCGAAACCCATACACACATCTACTGAAACTTCTATGTACTGAAACCACAAGCATGTACTGAAACCTATATTGTACCGAGACAAAAAAATGGAGGTACCGAAACCATAAGGTTTCGGTACATAATACCGAAACTCACAAGAGTACTGACACTTTTTATAAGTACCGAAACTATGTGCACCGAAACAAGAGTTGAAGTACCGAAACCTTTAATTTTCGGTACATATACCGAAACTAGTGTAATGTACCGAGACTCACACATAAATACTGAAACCTTTATGTCATGCTACCGAGACCATACAAAAAGGTGGTACTGAAACCTTTAAGGTTTCGGTACTCCCTTCTTTTCTGGATACAACAAATACGCACACACACATATATATATATATAAATATATATATATATATATAAAGAGATATATATATATATATATATATATATATATATATATATATATATATATATATATATATATATATATATATATATATATATATATATATATATATATATATATATATATATATATATACATCATTTCGGTTGTGTTTTAATTGTGTAAAATAAATAGAAATGGTTGGACATTCTTTAATTAAGATAAATTCTGAACATTTCGGCAATCTCAGAAATTTGAGGTTAAGGTTTAAGTTTCGGATTACAATTCCGAGGGATTTACGCTATAATTTGAGAGAATTGAGAAACTTAGCGAGATTCATTATAAAACGAGACATATTATGGTATTATTAAGGGGATTAATTGGGACCAATGAGATCATTCAGAAAGTAGATTAAATATGAGTTCCGGGTGTCGGTTCTGAAATGTTGTAATGCTTATGAATGTACAAATTGATGCCAATTTGTTAAAGAACACGTAATAATGATATGTTTATCATATGGAAATGTAACAGGTCCCTTGTGGTGTTATTTAACCCACAGTGGAGTACTTGGGGAGTCCGGTTGAAAGCCCGAAGAGAAATAAAATTGCTTAAAGTTTAATAACGCACCCACTGTGAGTACAGTAGATTTCGCATGTTTATATCTGTTTTATGTTAAGCTTTGCCTGCTGAGACCTGTTGCTTCAATTATTTGTTTGGAATTCTACTAACTTGCGTAGATTTAGATGCACATTCTTACTTGTTGCATGTCCTTTCGATTGTTGTGCATCTATTGATGGACCGCTGGGTCGCATCAATTACTCTGATGTTACTGCACTATATGACGCTGGAGCTGATCCCTCCAGGTCCGGTAGGCAGTATGTCATCCCTGATCGTACGTTGTCTCAGATGGTATGTTTAATGCCGAGTTTGGGCTCGAAGGGGCTGCGACTCTGGTCCGTACTTTGTGTACGAAGAGGGTATCCGATGTTGGTCATCTGTGTTACCCTTGGGCTTCATAAAAATTTATAAAATGCGTAATATGTGTATTCACTAAGCATTCGCTTATCCCTTAGTTGTTGATGCTTTTACAGGAAAAGGAAAGTTTGCAGCGGGACCATCTAACTCGGACGTCTGTTGATGTATTTGAAGATTTCTACTGTCTAACTTGATATTTGGTTTATTAATTACTGTTGTAATAAAATTTGGGATGATTGTAATGAAGTTTGAGTATGTAGACTTAGACATGTAACCTTTGTAGCATCGTAGGGTGTTTGACTCAGTTGTATCATTTTAAATTATGTATTTTATGCTTCCGCACTTAAATTAAGCTTTCAGATCATTATAATTGTATGTTGGTGATTAATCCTGGGTGTAATGTAATTGTGGTTAAATGTGGCAAGGGTGTCACATCTACCCGGTGTGTGATGTCTAACAGGAGTGTGTGACCTAACCGGAGTGTAAGCTCTGCTAGGTGTTGTGCTCCTGTATTGTTGTTGTGGTCCAGACCTAGATTGATTAATTACTCGATTTGGTGAATTAGTCGTAATCACTTCTTTTGGTCCACCTTTCACCGGTATTTGTTTCACAACCGGTTTTGGTGTAGCTTGCACAGTTTTCTCGGTACTCTGAGAACTACTAGTGCTCGCAACACTTGTAGAAGGCTTAACTGGATCTGGCTTTCCTGTCTTAGGTGTATTGTCTACTTTCCTATACGGACAGCTAGAAGCAACGTGCCCCCTCTCGTGACATCTAAAGCAAGACATTTTGTCAATAGACTTCTTGTGAGTGCCCTTTGACTTAGGTGTCTCACTAGTTTCTGGTTCTTTTGGTGCATCTATAGTGACTAGTTCATCATCCTGATCACTAAAGTCAATTTTGTGTTTTCCTACTGGTTTATCACTAGAGGATGACACAAATTTAACTTTCTTAATCTTAACATTGCTATCAGCCACCTTAGGTACATTTTCTTTTACAGGTTCAGACACTTGTTCAGGTATTTCCTCTGAGTCTACTGATTTCTCAGTTTTCTCCTGAGGTTGAGGGACATAGTTGTCATTGAACGGTGGAGGAATCTCATGAAATCCTAGACCTACCGGCTTTTTAGATTGATGTTGGGCATCTAAAATTTTCCCAAGGTTAAGACTTGAGTTCCTAAACTTTTCAAGTTTACTATTTGCCTCAGCTACCTTCACCTTAGACTCAGCTAGCTCTATGTCTCTGGTTTTCAGCTCCTTGGTTAATGCCTCTACATGTTCATACATGAGTTCTAACCTAACACACTATTCGCTCAGTTTGTCCTTTAGAACTATCACATCTTGTGCATCAGCCTTAAGCTTATCCCTAAGATGTTGCTTTATATCAATTAGGCTAGCATTATCTGATTTTAATGATATATTTTGAGCAAATATATTTTGATGTGATTCTAGTACTAACCTTTGTATGATCTGATTCTACGTTGGCCATCTGAGCGGCAAACTCCAAAATCGTCTGATCATCCGACTTCTCCACCCACATCAGACTGTTTTGTTTTTGACTGTTGTCCCCTGTGTTCTGCTCTGCTCCTTCACATCCACTCTCAGTCACTTCAGCCATAAAGGCTCTAGCGTTCGTTTCTGGATGCGTACTCCAGTCGTAAGTACCGTCCAGCTGTCTGTCTGATGTGACATTAGATAACAGACCAGCTATGTTTGCTTGACTGGTTGAAGTACTTGGAAGATATCACTGTTGTGATTGGTTCGGATACGGTCCTTGATTCTGATTCTGTCCTTGGTAATTCTCTACCTTCGGTCTCTGACACACTCTAGCGAAGTGTCCTAAGCCTTGACAGTTGTAGCACTTTACCTTGGACTTATCGAAGCCAATCCTGTTGTTACTCATATTCAGATTTCTTCCCGTCCGTTTGATGAACCTCTTAACCCTTTGAGTTACCATGGCCAGTTGCCATTGGAGATCCATCTCTTCAAGGTCATCAGGGTCTACCTGATCGAAATCCTCATCCCAGAGTGCAGGATCGCTCATTTTACCCTGAACGCAGTTTCCGTATGCCTACACGAATGAAACCAATAGATTTAGATGGTCTTCAGCCGATTTAGCTCTCAGAGGCATCTTAGAGTAACCCTGAGATGTAGATGCCGGTGTAGCCTGAGGTTGCTGTTCTTCTGGTCCACTAAACCCTAAGAAAGCTCTACTCTGTGCGTCCTCTGGCTCAGCAGGTGTCGATGTTTCTCCCGAGAAAAAGGCTATGGCTGTCTTCATTTCGGCTGCAACTGAAGGTTTTGATTTTCCAAAATACATTGCTGGATTTTGAACTTGTTCATAGTCCGTTTCTGCCTTCAATAACTCAAAATGATACGCCCTCTGCTCTACAGTCGTATACGCCTTAGTGATAGGTTGTTTCTGGATACCAATCTCATGAGCCTCGTCTTCCTCATCACCTAAGACTTCGTCATCTGACTTCCAGTCTGTAATGTCTCTGGAACGAACTCCCCTTCCTCAAGATCTTCTAACTCATCTTTGAAATCAAAATTCACATATTCATTGTCTAATTCGGCTAAGGCTCAAATCATTTCTTGTTCAACTAACTCTGATGCTTCGGCAGCTTTACCTTTTTCTTTTTTTCCTCCTGATCCCTATGATCCAGGCTTCCCCTGAATTTCAGCTTCCTGATCAGTCTCGTGTGGAAGATCTGCTAGCTTAATGTCTTTCTCTTGAGTATCTGGGTTGCCTCCTTCATCATCTCCAGCTCTACGAATTCCCCTCAATTCATTGCCCAGGAAACTACTCTCCCCCTGAGCTTGAAGATCTTTCAGTATTTGCTCTACTAGGGTCTGAAGAGTTAGAATTTGAGATTTCTGGGCATTCATGGTGTCTTGTTGGGCAGTCACTTGTTGTTGTAGCTGATTGTTCTGTTGCTCCAACCTCGAGTTGTGTTGCTGCAGCTCATTCACAGCTTGCGAAAGCTGAAAGGTTTGGACTGTCTGGAAATCTACCTTGCCTTTCAATTCTGAGAATCTTTGATTGGCAGAAGATGGAACGGATGTTGATGGAGTAGTGGTTGATGTGAATGGAGCGGTGATTGCGGCGGATGGAACGGTAGTAGAGGTGGATGGAGATTTTCTCGCTAGCCGTTGGCACTTGGCCCTTTCTTGCGATGTGATCAATGTGTCCTCTTCCAACAAAAAATCTTCATCGCTTTCATCTTTGTCTCTTAGAGCCGGGCAAGTCATTTTTCGTCTCTTGGTAGATTTGCGGCTTTCCTTATCTCTTCTTCTGAACTTGAGTCTGAAACTGATTCTGAAGCTGTCTCTACATGACCTTCTGCTTCCTCATGACCCTCTGTCCCTTCAGTTGCGGTGACTGGAGGCTGATAATCATCAATTTCTTTGAAGATATAGTCCATATCAGTTGGCTGCTCCAAAATATCATTAACCAGCTGCTCTGCTATATTTTCTTGAGCTGCTGCGCCTTGCTCAAAGATCTCTTGCAAAGTTTGTGCCCTCTGGTCAGTCTTGTGGTGCCGTTGTTGACAGCCCAGCTGCTGCTATCGTTGATCTTAACCGAGGAGCTTCCCTAGCAACCGGAGCTCGCTATGCTGGTGCTTATTGTGGAGGCTCTTCATATATCCATTCTTCTCCTTCTAGAGCTACGAAATCGGGATCTATGACTGCTCCAAAAAGCGGAGCCAGTTGGACCCTTACTTGTTTTTCCCTTCGTGAGTTATGGGATTGGCAGTCAGCAAATATTCTCTTATCGATGACAGGTACAGATGTTTGTTCTGGCAAAGTCGTCCGACAGAAAATGTCTGATGATCATCATGATAAACCTCGGATACATTAAAAATCTTTCACGGCTTGGGGCAGAGATTTGGTGCACAAACTCCCCGAAGAACATCTCAGAAAAGTTGAAAGGCTTGTTGTACAACAAAGATATCAGCGCTAATTATAGCTTAGACACCATTGTATCAAATCCTGCCTTCTTGGGTGCAAAGCCGACCATTATTACGTGCACCAGATAACACCATTGGCCAATAAAACCACTCTTAACATAAGATGCCTTCGTAATATCTTGAGCACAACCCATCGTTAAGAAGGCCGACTGCCTCATCGGAGCTAGGTAGTCTATGGGACCATCCTCTTGTTCTATGGTTCCTAATTGCAGAATCGATCACCCATATCTGCATACGAGTCAAACACTTAAAATGTCAGAAATTGATTTTAGAAAAATTTAAGTTATTCGAACTTGTTTAAATTCGAACTTCATTAAGTTCGAATTGAACATCTTTGAACTTATGTAAATTCGAGAATATAAGTCCTTCGAACTTACTTATGTTCGAGATTCCTATTCAAACATGTCTGTCTTCGAACTTATTGATACTTTCGACAAGTTTGAAGTCCTGGCAAGTTCGAACATGAAGAACAAGTTCGAAGTCCGTAATTTTCAACTTCAAAACAAAGATTCAAACCTTTTTAGACTATATTAATTGTTGACTCTAGTCCTAATAGGTTCTAATCAAGTTTTGTTAGAATTAATTTGAAGTTTTTGACCCTAAAACTTTTGATTTAAACCACCTAGTTCTAAGTGATACAAAAACTCAAAATTGCCCCATTTTATCCACTAATAGGTCCTACCGTACACTTACTGAGTGATTGTTGGTTCAAAACACCTAAGTGTGTGGGTAGGATCGAGGAATAGTGAAAAACTTCGAGAAATAGTCCTCAAAATCGAAAAACGGTATGTTCGAAGGAAAGTTCGAGATCGCCGGTATAAGTTCGAGAGTATAAGTTCGAAGGTAGCTGCATTGAATGAATCACTGTTGACCTATTTATATCCAAACTACTTCGAACATATGTTATGTTCGAACTTGCAGCATGTTCGAAGGTGTCTTCGAACTTAGGTGATGTTCGAACTTAATTTGAAAATTTTGAAAATATTTGAATAAAATCCAACTTTTTCACTTGATGGAAATTTTCCAACTTTGCGAGTCATTCACACTAAGCAATAGATTATTACGCAATTTTATTTTTCCAACTAAAAATGCATCCTAGCTACTTTGACCTTGTTCTTAAAAAAAATTAATCTAACCTAAGATAGAATTAGAATTAGAATTAAGTAAAACTTTTAAAATAAATTAAAATAAAATAAAGTTAAATTAACTAAAGAAGAAGTGAAATTTCAGAAATAGAAATACATTAACTGAATATTTTTGCGAGATTGTCAAAGAAGATTCAATCAGATAGTGGTGTCAAACGCACTTTCAGTATTGCACTTTCACACTTTACGAATTTTTTATTCCTTTGATTGTTTGTTGTCACATACATTCCAAGTTGATTGTCAGTATGTTTTTCCATTTAAACATTAAACACTTGGGAATTTCCTTTGGCCTTTTTATTTATCAAGAAACTACCTTACGTGTCCCATACTTAGACATACTTCTATGATGAAGGCAGACACACAATGATTATTACTTTTTGGTATTTGCAAATTTATCTTTAAAAGGCAAACGGCAGACACAAGTTCTTTATTTACATACAACAGAGTGTCTTAAAAGTTCCTCTTATGTTAGCAAGGCAGCGGTGATAGGTCTATACTGACGTACAAAAAAGTGACTTATCTTGCTAGTTTAAGTCAAAACAGCGGTGACAGGTCTGTACTCAAGTACAACAAAGCGACTTGTTTTGACCTCCATTACTTTTCAAAACCTTTTCTTTCTTTGTTTAAGATGTATTTTGATGAAGCTATACATCCCCCAGATATATTTGCATACCTCATTCATAATCATTGTTTGTGTGTCTCTAACATAGAAATTAAGACCTTTTGGTCATACATCTAAGTTAGTTACACATATGACATTTTCTTGATTATTTTATTAGCTTCTAGGATTTCCTTCACGTATTATGCCTACCAACACATCAGACAAGAATGTGTATATCACTTAGAGTTTATGGTGCCTTATGTGTGAAAACTTAACACTTAGAGTTTGTTAGACTGTGCTAATTTTCGACACTTTGAACCTATGACTCTAAGACTTATCTCATTTTTTAATATTCTCATTTTTTGAAATTTTTATGGTTTTCTCTCTTTTTTCTTTTGTTTTTCATTTTTCAGTAAAATACACTAAGAAACTAAACTAAAAAGTTACTACTAAAAAGAAAGAAAGACTACTAAGGTCAAGTTACTCTGGATTACGCATGCCATCTAGTTGAACTAACAATTCAAAGCGTGACTTATCTAATGCTTTTGTGAAAAGATCTGCATTATTGTCTTCCGTTGCAACTTTTACCAGTTTTATCAAGTTCTTTTCAGCACAATCACATATAAAATGATGTCTTATGTCTATGTGCTTAGTCTTACTGTGTTTAACTGGATTATTTGTTATGGCAATAGTAGACTGATTGTCTATCGTAATGGGAGTATGAGTATAAGTCAAACCGTAATCCCGCAATTGTTGTTGAATCCACAGAACCTGTGAACACCAACTACTAGCAGCTACATACTCGGCCTCGCACGTTGATATGTCTACCAAAGTTTGTTTCTTACAATGCCAGGATACGAGCCTCCCTCCAAGGAACTGACAACCTCCAGTCGTTGATTTTCGGTTTAAGCTACATCCTCCATAGTCTGAATCCGTGTACGCCTCCAATTCCAGATCTCCATCAGCATGTTACCAAAGTCCTAGCTTCGGTTTCGACTTCAGGTATCTCAGAATTCGCTTCACCGATTTCATATGCATTTCTTTCGGATTAGCTTGAACCCTGGCACAAATATAAATAGCAAACATTATGTCAGGTCTAGAAGCAGTTAAATACATAAGTGACCCAATATAAATTCGGATCCACATCAGTATCACTATCTGTACCTGGTCCGAGATTATAATTCACTTGAATCGGTGTGCTGAAATGCACGGTGAGCTTTGTTCCTTCCATCTTGAAGCACTCCAAAATGTCATAGACATACTTCGTCTGATGAATAAACATTCCTTCTTTTCTTTGTTCAACTTGTAAACCGAGAAAGAAGTTTAGCTCTCCCAAAGCACTCATCTCAACATTCGACTTCATAACCTTTTCAAAATCCTTGCACATTTGCTCGTTCGACGACCCAAAGATGATGTCGTCCATGTACACTTGTACCAGAATGAAATCATCACCTTTCATTTTCACGAATACTATACTATCTCTCCCTCTCTCAAACCCATTGTCAAAGAGGTGAGTTGACAGTGTCTCATACCAAGCCCTAGGTTCCTGATGTAATCCATACATAGCCTTATTTAGTCAATATACTCTGTCGGGATACTTGGGTACAGTAAACCGTGGCGGTTGTTCGACATACACCAATTCTTTCACCTTGCCGTACAAGAATGCACTCTTGAAGTCGAGTTGATATACCTTAAACCGTTTGAATAAGGCGAAAGCCAGAAACAATCGAATCGCCTCAAGCCTCGCCACTGGTGCAAACACTTCATTAAAACTATTCCCTCTTCCTTGTCGAACCCTTTTACCACGAGTCTTTCCTTCTTACGAGTAACTATGCCCCGATCATCCTGTTTACACATAAAAACCCATTTGGTCCCTATAGCAACTTCTCCTCGAGGCAACGTCACAAACTCCCATACTTCAAGCTTTTTGAACTGTAACAGTTCCGCATGGCATCAACCCAAGAAATGTCTTTTAGAGTCATTTGCAGAAATAAAACACGAGTATAAACACGTGTGGAATTCCTCGGAGTCATTGATCATCGATAACAACATTGTGTTATTATTCACACTGCTCCTAGTTCTCACACCAGTATGCGGATTCCCTATGATACTCTCAATTGGATTATCCTTGTTTGTCCTCGATGTCTCGATCTCGTCGACCTGAATATTATCTCCCAAGTTCGATCCTATTTCACCTACTGGCGGTATGACTTCAGATGGAGTGACTTCTTCCTCATGATCATTATCTTCGAAGGTAGAGTCACTTGTCTGATTCTCATTCGTAGGTAATTCAGTTTCATTCTCTGCTGGTGACCCATCTTCTGTCGTTGTAATCTCAGATGTTGATGGAATGCTCGATCTTGGAACACCTCTACATTCGTCGTTGAGATTTAATGATGAGAAGTCATTTTCCATAGAACATGCATTTCCACTAAACGGTATGTTAAATGATTCAAACACAGAGTCATAATCAAATAACCATTCAGGACCAGTTTGGGGTTCATGTGAATAACTTGTTACGTCAATATTAAACACAATTTCAACCGTACCATTTGTTTTGTTAAAAACCCTCTTGTTTTGTGAATTAGGAACATAACCTAGAAATTATCCTTCGTCAGCCTTTTCACCAAACATAGGTTGATGTTTTGTTTTCAATTGAGTACACGGTACCCCAAACGGTTCAAAGCCAGTCAAATTTGGTGGTCTTTTATTCAGAACTTCATAACAGGTTTTGGTCAGTGATTTGACAGTAAGGACCCGACCTAAAACATGACACGCGGTATTCACTGCCTCCCCCAAAACATGGTAGGTCGCTTTGAATCCGAGAGCATGGTCCTTGCTGCCTCAATCAAAGTCCTGTTCTACGTTCTGCCACCCCATTTTGTTGTGGCTCAAAAGGTGCACTAAATTGATGCACTATGCCTTTAGTTAGGCAATATACACCAATTACTGCATTCTTAAATTCCATTCCATTATCACTCCTGATACGTGTTACCCTTGTCCCATAAGAGTTCTCAACTTGGCTTAAGAACCTAATCAGCGTGCTTGCTGTTTCGTCCTTTGTACCTAAAAAAAAACCCAAGATAAACGTGAGTTATCATCAGTAATAACTAAACAAAACCAACTACCACCTATGCTCCTTTTGTTCACTGGACCAAAGAGATCCATATGCAACAAATCGAAGGTGGAAGCGATCGAGTTTTGAGTCTTAGACTTGTGTGACTTCTTATGTTGTTTTCTCTTATTGCACAGGACACATTTGTCTTCGAACTAAAACTCTTCAGTGGAACACCTTGCACCTGGCCATTTTTCATGATGTAGTTCATCTTCCTTAGGTGCAAGCGTGCCATGCGTCTGTGCCACAGTAGAGATTCGGACTCTGAAGCTTTAGATAGTAGACAAATTGATCCCATCGATGAGTCTGATGCATTCATATCCATCATGTACAGATCATTCACCCTTGGGGCTCTCATCATGATCCACGCTTCAGGTATTTTGAATCCCGGCTTTAGCACTAACGCCTCATGTTTAGTAAAGATAACTGAATGCTTCTTATCACAGATCAGAGAGACACTAATGAGATTGTGATCAAGTTTATCGACATGGTAAACTTGATCAAGTGTGATTATCCCATTAGTGACCACTCCTGTTCCAATGATATATCCTCCCATGTTCCCAAAAAAGGTTACAAAGCCCTTGTTCCCTCCCTTGATGTCTGTCAGTAGACTCCTTCCCCAGTCATGTGACGAGAGCAACCACTGTCTACGAACCACTTATTGTTAAGACCTGTAGTTAGCTCCTGCACATGAAAGAAAACAAGTTAGTCATCACGGGGAACCCAAACCATGACTGACTAGGTAATACCATTCTCATCCACATACATGAAGTCCTTTAAATACCCATCTCTCCTTTCAGGTGACTTGGGTTTTTGATTGAGAACTTGTTGTGGTGCTGAGTGATTAACATTCACTCTTGGCCTTTGGGTTGCCATTTACGGTTTTGCCCTAGAATAGTTTCTATTATAATGCATTTCATTATTATATCACTGGGCTCTACCTGGTGTCTGTTGTCTATTAGAGGTATGAGACCTAACTGGAGTGCAAGTCCGCCCAGGTGTTGTACTCCTATAGCCTTGTTGTGGTCTTGACCTAGATTGACTAGGGACTCTATTCGGAGAATTAGTCCTAAACACTTCATTCTGTGTGACCGACACCGGTACTTGTTTAGCAGCTATCCTAGGTGTTGCCTTCAAGTTCTTCTCAGTATGTTGAGAAATACTTGTACTAGCATTACTAGGTCCTGGCTTTAAGGCTAGTTGATCTTGCTTCCCTACTGTCGGTGTGGATTCTACTTTCTCATAAGGACAGCTAGACGCAACATGACCTTTCTCATGACATCTGAAGCACGACATCTTATCAATTGGCTTCTTATAAGTACCCTTTGATTTAGGTGTCTCACTAATGTCATTTTCATTTGATTCATCTATAGTGTTAACAACCTCCATATTTTTAAATACAGTTTTTGCTTCTGCTAGTTTAGTGTCATTAGAAGACTTCACAAAATTAACTTTCTTAATTTTAGGGGCTGTGGTTGACACCTTAGTTGGATTTACCTTTACAAGTTCAGTTACAGTTTCTACCTCTGATTCAACCGTTTCAGTGGTTTTATACTTAGGTTGAGGCACATAGTTGTTGTTGAAAGGTGGAGGACTTTTTTGATATCCAAGGCCAACTGGTTTCTTAAACTGCCTCTGAGCTTCTAAGATTTTGCCTAGGTTTAGGGATGAGTTCCTAACCTTTTCAAGCTTGCTATTGGCCTCAGCAACCTTAACTCTAGATTCAGCTAGCTCTACATCTTTAAGAGTGAGTTCTTTGGTTAAAGATTCCACATGCTCGTACATGAGTTCTAACCTGACACATTGTTCACTTAACTTGTTTTTTAGAACTATCACATCCTGAGCATCTGCTTTCATCTTATTCCTTAAATCCTCCTTAATATCTAGAAGATTAGCATTATCAAATTATAATGATTGGACCTGAGCTGTTAAGATGTTATGTGTCTCTAGAACTAGATTTAATCTATCATTTAGAGTAGCACTTAAAACACATAGGTCATGGAATGTAGAAAAGTTTAGAGTTACCTTTTTGCGGTCTGATTCCACATTGGCCATTTGAGCTGCAAACTCCAGAATGGTTTGCTCCTCTGACTTTTCCACCAACAAAGGACTTGCTTCTGACTGATGGGTGTCCTCTGCTTCTCTTCAGCTCTGTCCCCCCGGTCTCAGTTACCTCAGCCATAAAGGGTCTGACATTCGACTCCGGATGAGTGCTCTAATCATATGTGCCATCTAGCTGTCTGTTGGATGACACGTTTGTTAACAGACCAGCTATGGCTGGTTGATTCCCAGAACCTCTAGAGTGTTGTCCCCCTTGGTTCTGATCTGAAAATTTTCCACTTTTGGTCGTTGACATTCTCTGGCAAAAGTGTCCCAATCCTTGACAATTGTAGCACTTTGACTTGTCGAAACCAACGTTATTGCTTACACTCAAATTCCTTCTCGTCCTCTTCATAAATCTCTTGACCCTTTGAGTCATCGGGATCTACTTGATCGTAGTCCTCTTCCCACAGAGCTGGATCGTTTATTTTATCTTGTGGGCAGCATAAGCTATAAACACACGGATTCCCTCTAACCTGGCCACGAGAGCAAATGTTTCATCATAGTCAATGCTTTCTTCCTGTCTGTAGCCTTGAGCAACCAGTCTTGCCTTATTTCTAATAACATGACCTTGCTCATCCATCTTGTTCCTGAAAACCCATTTGGTGCCAATTATTGTTTTTCCTTTAGGAGCAGAGACCAGCTTCCATACTTTGTTTTTCTCAAACTGATTGAGCTCTTCTTTCATGGCAGTGATCCAATTGGCATCTTTAAATGCTTCATCCACTTTCTTAGGCTCCATCAGAGACATAAAACTAGAAAACATACAAAAGTTTCCTAAGCTGTCCCATGTTGTTTGCACCCCTATGTTGATGCCACCAATTATTTGATCATTTGGGTGACACCTGATCCATTTAGGATCTTGCCTCAATGAATATTCTCTTGAGTTATTTGCATCTTCAACAGGTCCTGTTGAGCAGCTTTCAAGATTTTCAGACACACTGTTATCTTGAGCCTGTTCACTTGTTGAACATGACTCTCCATTGTTGAACATATCAGTAGAGGATCTAGGAAAATCAGCATTGATTGGTTCAGGACATGATGTTGTAATTATGTCAGTACACTTATTCACACATGGTGCATCAATATAGTCATCATCATGCCCATTGTGGTTAACTACTTCCACTCTGGGTGTAGTGGAAGGTTTTGAGTCCTTTTCTTCATTAATGGAATGCATGCGATCATCAAAGCTGAATTCTCCTGAAACTGATTCAGGAACAGCTTTGGTGGAAGCACTCCTAGACTCCTCAAAGGTGACATTGATAGATACATCTATCACCTTTCTTTTGTTGTTGTATACTCTGTAAGCTTTGGAGATAGCAGAATATCCAACAAACACACCTTCATCAGCTTTGGGTTAAAATATTGTCAGTCGGTCCCTCTGGTTCAGAATGAGGCAGGGACATCCAAACACATGGAAATAGCTAATGTTTGGCCTTCCCTGTCACACCCCGTTATCCCGGTTGGCAACGAAGCGTGACATCGCGGAAACATAACAATAATCATAACGAACGACCACTATATGGACGTTTTCAAAAATACATCGATAAAACTTTAAAATATAGTAAGGTTATACATAGCCTTATATGAAGAAAAAGAAGTTCGCACAATACAGAGATTTAAGTACATAATTAAAGTATTCAAAATAATGCAGCTAAATCTCTGGTAGTTTCGAAATTGCATGCGACTCCTTAGGTGCGGAAGCTTGAAAAATACATCTGATGGCACACTTGCCTTAATTTCCTGAAAATACACGCTAAAATACGTCAAAAAAAATTGTTGGTGAGCTCATAGGTTTACACGTAAATATGACTTGTATGGACAACAACAATTAAGTTTGAATTTATAAAATCAAAAATTCCATGTTATGTATTACATATAAACCATCATGCAACCGAAGCTTAATTAAATGAGTTTTGCCCTGTGAAGTATTCTCATAAGTAATACCGTGTGTAAAATTTATATGCACTCGCTGTTAGCCGAGCCGAACTAACCCGAATGAGGGACATGACTCCCGATAGATCTATCCACAATATATTCGCGCTTACAAATAAATGCAATTAACAGTTCATGATATATAGGGCTAATGGAACCACATGTGTAATACATAATAGAAATGAAGTTGTTTTTGTGTGCATATGAAAACGTAGCATGTATTTCAACCCCAAAACATAACAGTGTGAAAATAGGGGGCTATGAGGACCCACCGTTGGTGCGATGGCAAATATTGGCGAAAAATGCAATTTAGCGTAATTTGATGGGTGATGCACCGGGTGAGTTTAATCGAGCCAATAAATGATAATAGGGACTTAGTATCTCTAATATATGATAATATATATATTTATAGATTTTTATGTCTTAAATCACCCAACATTACAAGTTCACAAATAAAACCCACTTAAAACGTCAAATTTATATATATATAATTTTCCAGCTTTTTCGAAGGTTTTTCGGCCTACTTTGAGGCTATTTATGACAAAGCTCCAAAACGTTTTAGGCTTTGGTTTTCTTGGACATTAAAATACTATATACAAAGAATTTTTTAAGTCAAGAACGGCCATTTTTCGAGATGTCTAGGTTGGGTAAAAAGCTTGTTGAAAACTCTATGTTGGCCATTTTTGAGCTGTCAAACTTTCGGTTTCCCAAATAATTTCTGTAGGTCTTAAACTCCAAAATAAATTATGAAAACTTCCAGATCTATAGTTAAGACATAGATCTAACTTTTGAGACAATATAATCAACTCATTTCGTTAACTTATGAATTAGTTATGATTTTTCAAAGTCGATATAAATTTTCTGCCGAAAATCTGTAGTTTATAAACTTGAAATAACTAGTGATTCTTGTTGTTTATTCAAAGACTACTTGTATAAAAGTTATAAAACACAGATATATCACTTGTTTTCATAATATTTACACTTATATGATGTGTTTATAAATTTATAAACACATTTGAAGAAAACAACTTAAAAAAAAAACTAGAAATTTTTAAACTTGAGTTTTTATGAAACATGTTGTTGGTGATTATATATATTATGCAAGACTTATATAAACATAAATATAAGATGAAATAAGCTAGTATTTACTTACTTTGATGTATTTAGAGCATGATTTTGAGAAGAAGTTGAAATTCTTGCAAGATTTGCACCAAGAACACTTGAATTTCTTGAAAAACAGTTGAAAAAAAATGTTTGTAGTGTGTGTGTTAGTGTGGCCGGATTTAAGAGAGAAAAGGGAGAGTATTTTTGATGTTTGAAGTGTTGAAATGATGTGTGAATTGTGGTATTATTTATAGGCAAAGAGGTTGATCATTCAACGATGAAAAGCATGGAATAAAAGGGTTGTGTGCACTTTTAAACAAAATGATGATGTTTAAAGTAGAATGGTTTTTGTAATAAAATATTAAAGTCAAACTCTATAATAGTACATACTAGGGCCTGATTTTTGAAGTATTTATCATGTATTTCTATTTTTTTTTTGTATAAAAGTATTTAGAAATGTATTCTTCTATTTTCCTTTTCTTGTAAATTCATAAATACTTTTGGATGCATTGTTTTAATGAATTGTTTTAGTCTTGCATAATTAAAGTTAAGTAATTGTATTAGTGTATGATTAGTGTCACTAATCATAATTTAATTATGTACTTAGTTGAATTAATCCCTCATATCGTGAATTAATCGGATTAATTGATTTCCCGATTCGTCGCACCGATGAATTTGATTCTAATCGAGTTGAATTTCCTAATAAAATTGTTAATCACCTTGATTAATTTCTAATGACCACTGATTAGGTTATAATTGGCTATTAAATACTGAGTAGGTCGTAGTTGCTAACCTGGTTTAATGCCGGATGTTACAGTCTCCCCCTGTTAAGGGAATTTCGTCCCGAAATTAGCTCGTGTTCTCCACTGCTTGAGTATTTGAGAACAGATGAGGGTATTTTTCCCGGAACTGATCTTCGCGTTCCCATGTAAACTCAGGACCTCGCTTAGAGTTCCATCTGACTTCTATTATCGGGATCCGACTGTGCTTTAGTTTCTTGACCCCTCAGTCCATTATTTCCACGGGTTGTTCAATGAAGTTCAACTTATCGTCTAGATCCAGCTCATCCATGGGTATGACAAGTGTTTCATCATCCAGGAACTTCTTAAGTTTGGATATGTGGAAAGTATTATGACCATTACTAAGCTCTGGGGGCATATCGAGTCGGTAGGCTACCAGACCAATTCTTTTGGTGATCTTGAATGGTCCGATATAACGAGGATTTAGTTTTTCTCATTTTCCAAAGCGGATTACGCCTTTCCAAGGTGAGACTTTCAACATTACTTGATCTCCCTCTTGGAATTCAAATCTTTCCGTCGAACATCTACATAGCTTTTCTGTCGATCCCGTGCGATCTTTAATCGGTTCCGAATTTGGGCTATCTTTTCTGTAGTCTCCTGGATGATCTCAGGTCCCGTAATCTGACTATCTCCTACCTCAGCCCAACAAAGTGGTGATCGACACTTTCGCCCATAGAGTGCCTCGAATGGAGCGGTCTTAATACTCGAGTGATAACTATTGTTATAGGAAAACTCAAATAATGGCAGGTGCCTGTCCTAACTTTTGCCAAAGTCGATAACACATGCCCTTAGCATGTCTTCCAAAGTCTGAATCGTCTTTTCACTCTGACCATCCGTCTGTGGGTGATAGGCTGTGCTCATATCTAGCGTGTACCCAATGCCACTTGCAATGATTGCCAAAATCTTGATGTGAACCGGCTGTCCCTATCTGATATAATTGATACATGCACTCCATGCCTTGAGACGACTTCTTTAAGATAGATTTGTGTTAACTTATCCATCTTATCCGTCTCCTTGATTGGAAAGAAGTGTGCGGTCTTTGTGAGTCGATCCACAATCACCCAAATGGTGTCATAACCTCCAGAAGTCTTTGGCAACTTGGTGATGAAGTCCATGGTGATGATCTCCTACTTCCACTGGGGTATTTCTGGTTGCACCAACAATCCTGATGGTTTCTGGGGTTCAGCCTTAACTATCAAACATTTTAAACATTTGCTGACATATGTAGCAATTTCAGCCTTCATGTTCGGCCACCAGTACATTCCCTTCAAGTCGTGATACATCTTATTTGACCCTGGGTGAATAACGTATCTTGTTTTATGCCCTTCATCCATGACCAGCTTCCTTACTCCTCCGAAATTTGGTAGCCAAATTCTACCCATGAAGTACCGACATCCATCTGACTTAATTTCAAACTACTTATCCATTCTTCTCAAGGCTTCATCTAGCAGGTTACCCTCCTTGACTGCTTCCTCTTGTGCCTCGCGGATTTGAGAGTTTAGGTTGTACTGTATAGTCATGACCATTGCTCGGACTCTCAAAGGTTTAACCCGTTCCTTTCGGCTCAGGGCATCAACTACAACATTCGCCTTACCAGGATGATAACGAATCTCGCAGTCGTAATCGCTAAGCAGCTCAACCCAGCGATACTGCCTCATGTTTAATTCCTTTTGGTTTAGAATATGCTGAAAGCTCTTGTGATCCGTAAACACCGTGCACTTTGTACCGTAAAGGTAGTGCCTCCATATTTTAAGAGCAAACACCACTGCTCCGAGCTCCAAGTCATGAGTCGTAGAGTTCACCTCGTGGATTTTGAGTTGCCGTGATGCGTAAGCAATGACTTTATCCTTTTGCATGAGCACACAACCTAATCCTTTGTGTGAGGCATCACAATTTACCACAAAATTTTCTGTCCCTTCAGGTAAGGACAGAATTGGTGCACTACACAATCTTTGCTTTAACTGTTGAAACGCCTTTTCCTGCTCTTCACCCCAGTAATACTTCACATCTTTCCGAGTCAGCTCCGTTAGGGAACCTGC
Organism: Centrapalus pauciflorus; assembly: GCA_020465985.1. Taxonomy (NCBI): domain Eukaryota; kingdom Viridiplantae; phylum Streptophyta; class Magnoliopsida; order Asterales; family Asteraceae; genus Centrapalus; species Centrapalus pauciflorus. The sequence continues at coordinate 76,890 of JAANYP010000162.1, forward strand.
TATCTTTGAGAAGTTTTCAACAAATCGCCTATAATAACCGGCAAGTCCTAGAAAGTAGCAAATTTCCGTGGGAGTTCTAGGAGTTGCCCAGTTCTTTATGGCCTCGATTTTTGATGGGTCAACTTGGATTCCCTGGCTGTTGATCACATGCCTAAGGAATTTAACTTCTCGCAACCAAAAGTCACACTTTGAAAATTTGGCGTATAACTGTTCCTAGTCTAACAACTCCAAGATCAGCTTGAGATGTTGTTCGTGCTCCTCCTTATTTTTGGAATAGATAAGGATATCGTCTATGAACACTGTTACAAATTTGTCCAAATACGGTTTACACACTCGATTCATGAGGTCCATGAATACGGCTGGTGCGTTGGTCAAACCGAATGGCATCACCTGAAATTTGTAATGTCCATAACGAGTTCTGAACGTTGTCTTGGGAATGTCTTCATCCCAAACCTTTACTTGATGATAACCGGATTGCAGATCAATATTAGAGTAGAAGCTAGATCCCTGTACCTTTACTTGGGAATGTCTTCTTCCCAAACCTTTACTTGGTCTAATAGGTCGTCAATTATGGGAAGGGGGTAGCGGTTCTTCACCGTTAATTTATTTAGCTCTCGGTAGTCTATGCACATTCTGAAGGATCCGTCTTTCTTTTTCACAAATAAGACCGGAGCTCCCCAAGGTGAGGAACTTGGTCGAATGAATCCCTTATCCATCAACTCTTGTAGTTGATTGGATAGCTCTTGCATTTCAGAAGGAGCCAGTCTGTAAGGGGCTCTTGCGACCGGTGCAGCTCCTGGCACCAAGTCGATTTTGAACTCCACTTGCCTAGCTGGCGGAAGCCCAGGCAAATCTTCCAGGAAGACCTTCGGATAGACACAAACCACTGGAATATCCTTGACTTGTTTTTCCTTCGACTCTTTTTCTGCAATCTGGACTAATACTGCATGGCAACCTTTTCTAAGGCACTTTAATGTCCTTAGGCCGGATATGACATTCAGCTGACGGTTCTTTCTTTCCCCTTGGACTGTTAGGACCTTCTTTTTGTGGAGTAGTATTCGTACCACTTTCTTACCGCACAAAATCTCGGCATGATTGTGTGACAACCAATCCATACCAAATACCACATCAAAACGTCCGAGTTGTATAAGCATCAAGTCTATCTTAAAAGGATGATCTGCCAGCTTCAGTGTGCATTCCTTAATAATATTATTTGCCTTTATTATTTTGCCGTCAGCTAGCTCTATAGTATAAGATTTGTCTAAGGGAAAAGGAGTGGCCCTCAATTACTTACTAAACTTATCAGATATAAAGCTCCTATCAGCCCTAGTATCAAAGAGTACGTAAGCGTAAATGTCATTTAAAAGAAATGTACATGATACCACTTCGGGATCCTGACGAGCGTCACCTGATCCAAATACAAAAGCTCTCCCCTAAGCTCCTCCACGGTTTTTCAACCTCGGGTGTCACACCCCGTTACCCCGGTTGGCAATGAAGCGTGACGTCGCGGAAGCGTAACCATAATCATAACGAACGACCACTATATGGACGATTTTCAAAAATACATTGATTTAACTTAAAATATAAATATTGTTTTACATAACCAAATACAGTGTAAGTAGTTCTTAAAATACCAAGATTTATATACACAATTTAGTTTATCAGGAAAGATGCAAATAATTCTCCGAGTTTGAAAATGATGCGACTCCAAAATGAACAGAAGCCTTGGAATGCTTCCGATAAATTCGCATGCCTTAATCACCTGAACATACATGCTAAAATACGTCAACAAATTGTTGGTGAGCTCATAGGTTTACGCGAAAAGACCAGTTTTATGGACATTATCAGATGAGTTGAATTTATAATATCATAAATTCCGTGTATGTATTCCATAAACCATCATGCAACCGAAGCTTAATTAAATGAGTTTGCCCTGTGCAGTATTCCCATATGTAATACCGTGTATTAAATATATTTGCACTCGCTGTTAGCCGACCCGAACTAACCCGAATGGGGGACATGACTCCCGATAGATCTATCCACAATTTATTCGCGCTTGCAAATAAATGCAATTAACGGTTCATGATTTGAGGGATGATGGATGCAAACATGTCATACATATAAGAAATAAACAGTTTTGATGTCCATATGAAAAAACAGTGCATGTATTTCCACCCCAATAGATATTGAAAATAGGGGCTCTGAAGACTCACCGCATGTTGATGGCAAAATGATCGTAAAAACGACGATTTTCGTTGTTGATGAGTGATGTCACCGGACGCGTTTAATCGAGTCCTAAATGATATAAGGAATTTAATAACTCCCATATATGATAATATGTATGTATAAATGTTGTTATGTTTTAAATCTCCCAACATTACAAGTTTATAAATAAAACCCACTTAAAACGTCAAGTTTATATATATATAATTGACCAAGCTCCAAAATGATTTAGGCTTTGGTTTTCTTGGACATTAAACTACTATATACAAAGAATTTTTAAAGTAAAGAACGGCAATTTTTCGAAATGTTTAGGTTGGGGAAAAAGCTTGTTGAAAACCCTATGTTGGCCATTTTTGGGCTGTCAAACTTTCGGTTTCCCAAATAATTTCTGGGGGTCCTAAACTCCAAAATAAATTATGAAAACTTCGAATTCCAACTTTATAGTTAAGAAGTAGATCTAACGTTTGAGACAAGAATCAACTCATTTCGTTAACTTATGAATTAGTTATGATTATATATATTACGCAAGACTTATATAAACATAAATATATGATGAAATAAGTTAGTAATTACTTACTTTGAAGTATTTGGAGTATGATTTTGAGTAGAAGTTGAAATCCTTGCAAGACTTGCGCTAAAAACTCTTGAAATATTGAAAGAATGCAAAGTTGAAACTTTTTGGCTTTGAATGGTGATGGTGGCCGGATTTTAGAGAGAAGAAAGGAGGGGATTTTTGATGTTTGAAGTGTTGAAAAGAAGTGAAAAATGAGGTCTTATTTATAGGCAAAGTGTTTGGTCTTTCAAATGATGAAAAGCATGGGAGACAAAGGTTGTGTGCACTTTTAAACAAAATGATGTTGTTTAAAGTAGAATGGTTTTTGAAATAAAATTGTTGGTACATCCTGTGTGACGATAGCAGTCTAATTGATATTGCATTGTGATTTTAACAAGTGTTTGGATATATATGTTTACATGTGTTTGTCTGTTATTGATTGTGTGTTTGAACTTGATGTAACATATTACAAGAAGTTCAAACATAAAGGTCAAAGATTAACTCAAACATAAGTAAAACATAAGTTTCATCACTTAAGTGTTTAAGTGATTTGGCTAGATTCGAATTACACAAAGGTAGACATTCGAATCTGTGATAGATTCGAATGTAGCCTTAGATTCGAATGAAGGCTAGATTCGAGAGTGTCCTTGTGGACAGACTCGAATGGGCCTTGGGCCAGATTCGAGTTTGGCCCACATCAGACTCGAATCAAGGTCTATAATTAGGGATAGACTCGAGTCATTAGCAGACTTTTAGCAGAATTCGTGAGGAATTAAGCTTAAGGCGATCTCGAGTTTATCAGCTAGGTGAGTGTCGTAGGATCGTTCGTGTGTCGTTCGTTCAGCGTCTAATAGTCTCCGTGTTTCGTGGTTGAGAGTTGTCCGTCTAACCGTCAACGAGGATTCCGCACTCGTTCACGGATCCGCGTCTGGATAGATCTTGCAGTGGTAGACCTTACAAGTGGTATCAGAGCCAGCGGAGTGTTCTTGGTGTTCTTCGTGTTCATCAGATACATTCTAGGTTTCTTGACGCTAGTTGGACGATTTTGCTCTCAAAAACGTATTTTCAAGCTTAGCAAATTCATATTCGGGAAACACTTTGTGGTTTTTCACGTTTTTGATCGAAATCATTATTTTTCATTAGAAAAATAGTGATTTAATCTACAAAACGTCAAAAAATCAAAGTGTAAGCCGTTTTTCGAGTTTGCGGCGCTCGAATCTATAGGGGTAATTTGGGTTTCACTTTAGTCTCGAGTCTAACCTAAATACGCTCCTTTCGAGTCAATTTCAGAGTTTTTCGAATCTACCTGTTTCGAATCTGTTGCTTCATTCGAATAGGATCTCGAGTGTAGTTTAGTTTCGAGTTTGTTTCGAGTCTAGTATTGTTTCGAATCTGTTGTTTCGAATCTGCTGAATTTCGAGTTTGCTGACCTTCGAATCTAAGGACCATAGACTCTAAGGATATCTCGAATCTGAAATAATTTCGATTCTAATTGAATTTTAAAACTTAATCGAATTTAATCCCAAAAGATTTACCCTTAATTAGTTTCGAATCTACCTAGATTCGAAAAAGTTAATCTAAATCAGTTTCAAATTAAATTAATTAAGTTCAAATTCAATTTCGTTAGAAAAGATGTCAAATCTTCAGAAATTCTTAGAAATGGACCACGAGGTTGGGAAGGCAAACGCCCCACCTAAGCTGATGAAGGTCAAGGACTATTACTGATGGAAGGACCGATTTACCGATTTCGTACGGTTCAATGATATGCGCATGTGGGTGTGCATAGATGAAGGGTATATTCCACCGGTATCTGAAGTTGAAGGCCGTCAAAAGGTCTTTTCATACCAGATGATGAAAGAGGATGACAAGAAATTATTTGAAGCCGAAAACAAAGCTTTTTCTTTAATCCGAATGGCGTTACCGCAAGATATTCTACACACATTCCGGACTCAGAGGACATCAAAAGAACTTTGGGAGTCGCTTGAGAAGAGGTGTGAGGGAAATCCTCGGGTTAGGAGAAAGCGTACAGAGCTGTTAAAACAACAGTTCGCCATCTTCAAGGCGTTAAAGGATGAACAACTGGATGACATCATCATCCGGTTCTATCATCTATTGACAGAACTTGAGAGCCACGGGATTGAGTTTACCGATACTGACAAGAACAACAAGCTTCTTTATGCCCTACCAGCCAAGTGGGCTATGTACGTGGCAATGATAAAGCTGAATGAAGACAAGTACTACACTCAATCTCTGGACGATATAGTGGGAACGTTGAGGGCATATCACTTCGAGCTCCTGAAGACTGAGACTGATTATGAGCATGTCCAGAATCCAGCAATGTATTTTGGAAAGACGTCAAAATCTTCAGCAGCAGCAGAACCGAAGTCTGCTACAGCGTTTTTCTCTGGAGAGACATCATCACCAGCAGAGTCTGAAGACTCTTTGAATCGCGCGTTCTTAGGATTCGGAAGATCGGAAGAACCGCAACCTCAAGTTCAACAGGCATCGACATCTCAGAGCTATTCGAAGATGCCAATGAGCGCAAAGTCGGCGGATGAACATCTGAATCTATTTGCTTCGTTTGTGGCCGCTTATGGAAATTGCGTTCAAGGAAAGATAAACGTCCTGCTCTATGGGACGAAGATTACGATCAGGTCGACCCTGATGACTTAGAGGAAATGGATCTTAAGTGGCAACTGGCCATGGTGACCCAGAAGGTTAAAAGATTCATTAAGAGAACTGGAAGGAATTTGCAGATGAATAACAAGGGGATCGGGTTTGATAAGTCCAAGGTGAAATGCTACAACTGTCAGGGATTGGGACACTTCGCCAGGGAGTGTCAGAGACCGAAGGTAGAGACATACCAAGGACAGAGTCAGCATCAGGGACAGTACCAAAATCAGTCCCAACAAAGATACCTTCCGAGTTCCTCAACTGGACAAGCCAATCTAGCTGGTCTATTATCGAACGTCACTTCAGATCGACAACTAGATGGTACGTATGATTGGAGTTCACATCCTGAGTCCAATGCTAGAGCCTTCATGGCTGAAGTTACTGAAACCGGATGTGATGGGAACGAGCAGACCACACGGGACAGCAGTCCAATGTGGGTAGAGAAGGCGAATGATCAGACAGTGCTGGAGTTTGCTGCTCAGATGGCCAACGTGGAATCTGATAACTCTAAGGTTAGTCTATCTTACTCTCTATTTCAAGAATTATGTGCTTTGTGTGCTACTTCTAATGATAGGTTAAATCTAGTCTTAGAATCACATAAAACCATATCTGCTCAAAATGAGAACTTAAAAATAGAAAACGCTAGCCTAAATGATATCAAGCAAGATCTAAAAGAAAAGCTTAAGGCTGATGCTCAAGACGTAGTAGTTCTAAAAGACAAACTCAGTGAGCAGTGTGTTAGCATAGAACTTATGTATGAGCATGTAGAGTCCTTGACAAAAAGTCTTAAGGACAAGGAAATAGAGCTAGAAGAGACCAAGGTTAAGGTAGCAGAGGCAAATAGCAAGCTGGAAAAGTTTAGGAATTCGAGCCTAAATCTAGGGAAAGTCTTAGATGCCCAAAGACAGTCCAAGAAGCCAGTAGGTCTAGGTTTTCACGAAATTCCTCCACCGTTCAATGCGAACTATGTGCCTCAGCCTCAGGAGAAAACTGACAAGTCAGTAGACTTAGAGGACCTACCTGAACCGACACCTGAGCCTATAGTAGAAAATGCACCTAAGGTGGCTGACTCAACCGTCAAGGTCAAGAAAGTGAAATTTGTGTCTTCCTCCAGTGAAACACCTGCAGGAAAACAGAAAATTTCATGGGCTGACCAGGTCGACGAGTCAGACATCATAGCTGTACCAAAGGAAGTAGACACTAGTGAGACACCTAGATCTAAGGGAACAAACAAAAAGTCCATGGATAAGATGTCTTGCTTCAGATGTCACGAGAAAGGGCATGTTGCTTCTCACTGTCCACTTAGGAAAGCCGATGTTACCCCTAAGACAGTGAATCCAACACCTGTCAAGCCCTCACCCAGTGTGGCAAGCAGCAGTAGTTCTCAACCTACCGAGAAAACTGTGCAGGCCGCACCCAAACAAGTTGTGAAAAACACTCCGGTTAAGGTTGGACCAAAGGAAGTGATTAGGACAAATTCACCGAATCGTGTCACTAATCAATCTAGGTCAGCACCACAGCAAGTCTATAGGAGCACCACACCTAGCAGGTCACATACTCCAGTTAGGTCACATACTCCAGTTAGACAGTATGCACCGGTAAGAGCTCAAGGATCACAGTCAGAAATGGCATATAATAGGAATTATTCTAGAGCTCCACAACAAATGCCTACACCAAGGCAAAGAGTGAACTTAAATCACTCGGCACCACAACAGAATTCAGTTCAAAGGCCCAAGTCACCTGAAAGGCGAGATGGGTACTTGAAAGAGTTCACGTATGTGGACGAGAATGGTATTACCAAGTCAGTCATGGCTTGGGTTCCCCGTGATAACTAACCTATTTTCTTTCATGTGCAGGAGATAACTACCGGTCCAAACAACAAGTGGTTCGTCGACAGTGGTTGCTCCAGGCACATGACCGGGGAAAGAAGTCTTCTCACAGACTTCAAGGGGGGTAATAGGGGATTCGTATCATTCGCGGGTAACAAGGGTGGAAATATCACTGGAACTGGAGAAGTCACTAATGGGACGATTACTTTGGATCCAGTTTATCATGTTGATAAACTGGTTCATAATCTCATTAGTGTATCTCAAATCTGTGATAAGTAGAACTCGGTGTTATTTACTGACACTGAGGCGTTAGTGCTGAAGCCTGGATTCAAGATACCTGAAGATTGGATATTGATGCGGGCGCCAAGGAAGAATGACTTGTACATGCTCGATATGAACCAGCCAAATACTTCGATGGGTCCGATCTGCTTACTATCAAAAGCTTCGGAGACGGAATCCGTACTGTGGCACAGGCGCATGGCTCACCTGCACCTAAGGAAGATGAATTACATAACGAAGAATGGATTGGTGCAGGGTGTGCCATTGAAGAGTTTTCAGTTCGAGGACAAGTGTCTACCGTGCATGAAGGGCAAACAGCATATAAAGACACACAACTCCAAGAAACAAAATTCCATCGCCTCAACATTCGATTTGTTGCATATGGACCTTTTCGGACATATCAACAAAAGGAGTATAGGAGGTAGTTGGTTTTGCTTAGTTATCACCGACGATTACTCACGTTTTTCTTGGGTTTTCTTTTTAGGTACGAAGGACGAGACGGCTGCAAAGCTCATCGGGTTCTTGGACCAAGTGGAGAACTCATACGGAACTAGGGTTAAACATATTCGAAGTGATAATGGGACTGAATTTAAAAACTCTGTAATTGGTGTATATTGCCTATCAAAGGGCATAGTGCATCAATTCAGTGCACCATATGAACCTCAACAAAATGGGGTGGCCGAACGTAAAAATAGAACTTTGATTGAGGCTGCAAGGACTATGCTTTCGGATTCAAAGCTTCCTACCATGTTTTGGGGGGAGGCAGTGAATACCGCGTGCCACATTTTAAACCGAGTCCTTACAGTCAAATCATTGAACAAAACATGCTATGAAATTTTGAATAAACGGCCACCTAACTTAACTGGATTCGAACCGTTTGGAGTACCATGCACACTTTTAAGAACAAAACATCAACCGAAGTTTGGTGAAAAGGCTGACGAAGGATATTTCCTAGGTTATGTGCCAAACTCACCAAACAAACGGGTTTTTAACAAAACGAGTGGTACTGTGGAGATTGTGTATAATATTGAAGTCACAAGTTATACACATGAACCCTAAACTGGTCCGGAATGGTTATTTGACTATGATAAATTGTTTGAGTCATTTAACATTCCTTTGGATGATACTACAGGTACAATCGAAAAAGACATGGCGACGTTGCACCTAAATGACGAAGGCCAAATCTTTCCAAGGACCACGTTCGAATCTACATCCGAGCCTACTGCGACTGTAGATGGGTCTCCAGAAGTTGCCGATAAAGAGGCACCTACCACTAAGAATCAGACTCAAGCATCGAGTTCCAACTCTGAGGAAAATGTCCGTGAGGATGAAAATGTAGAAGTTGAGCCTATTCCCCCATTAGGTGAAAGAGGATCCAACTTAGGAGATAATCTAAGAGTTGATGATATAGAGACCTCTAGGATTAACAAGAACCATCCAATAGAAAGCATCATAGGAAATCCTGACGAGGGTGTGAGGACTCGGAGTAGTGTAAATAACAACACTGTGTTGTTGTCGATGATAAACGACTCCAAGGCATATCACACGTGTCTCTATTCTTGTTTCGTATCGCAAGTAGAGCCCAAAAATGTGCAAATAGCACTTAAGGACAACTCCTGGGTTGAAGCGATGCAGGAAGAACTTTCGCAATTTAGGAACGAAGTGTGGGAGTTAGTTCCGTTACCTCGAGGGGAAATAGCAATAGGAACCAAATGGGTTTTTAAGTGCAAAAGAGACGATCGAGGTATAGTCACGCGCAACAAGGCGAGGTTAGTTGTAAAGGGTTTCAACCAAGAGGAGGGAATCGATTACAACGAAGTTTTTGCACCAGTAGCAAGGCTGGAAGCCATTAGGTTGTTTCTAGCGTTTGCCTCCTTCAAAGGCTTTAAGGTATATCAACTAGATGTTAAGAGTGCTTTCCTGTATGGGAAAGTGAAGGAGTTGGTGTATGTAGAACAACCACCCGGATTTATAGATCCAAAATATCCTGATAGAGTATATCGCTTAGATAAGGCTCTTTATGGATTACATCAGGCACCTAGGGCCTGGTATGAGACTTTATCCAACCATCTTTTAGAAAACGGTTTTGAAAGGGGTAGGATAGATAGTACTCTGTTTGTGAAGAGGAAGGGTGATCACTTTATCTTGGTACAAGTGTACGTCGATGATATCATTTTTGGATCATCAGACGAACAGATGTGCAAAGATTTCGAGAAGGTGATGAAGTCTAAGTTCGAGATGAGTGCTATGGGGGAGTTGAATTTCTTTTTAGGGTTACAAGTTGACCAAAAGAAGGAAGGGATGTTTATCCATCAAACTAAGTATGTCTATGACATATTAGAACGGTTTGGAATGGAGGGAACTAAGTTGACTACCCATTTCAGCACGCCGATTCAAGTGAATCACAATCTCGGGCCGGGTACTGAAAGTGATACCGATGTGGATCCGACTTTATATCGGGCCATGATTGGGTCACTTATGTATTTAACTGCTTCAAGACCTGATATTATGTTTGCTGTTTGTATTTGTGCAAGGTTTCAAGCGAATCCGAAGGAGATGCATATGAAAGTTGTGAAGCGGATTCTACGATACCTCAAGTCGAAACCGAAGCTGGGACTTTGGTATCACGCGGAGGGAGATCTAGAGTTGGAGGCGTTCACAGATTCTGACTACGGAGGATGCAGCTTGACGCGCAAATCAACGATTGGAGGTTGTCAGTTCCTAGGAGGGAGACTGGTGTCCTGGCAATGCAAGAAACAGACGTCGGTAGCCGTGTCAACGTGCGAGGCCGAGTATGTTGCTGCTGGTAGTTGCTGCTCACAGGTTCTGTGGATACAACAACAATTGCGGGATTACGGTTTGGCTTACACTCAAACTCCAATTAGGATAGACAATCAATCTACAATTGCTATAACAAATAATCCAGTGAAACATAATAAAACAAAGCACATAGACATTAGGCATCATTTTATTCGTGATTCTGCTGAAAAGAACTTAATCAAACTGGTAAAAGTGGCAACAAAAGATAATAATGCAGATTTATTTACCAAAGCGTTTGATAAGTCACGGTTTGAGTATTTAATTCAACTGAATGGAATGCGCAACCCAGAGTAATTTGACCTTAGTAGTAGTAAGTTTATTTTATTGTAGAGTCGTAGTATTTCTTTCTTTTCAGTAATCTGCTAATTTAGGAAAGTTTCTATTTTTAGTAAGTTTCTATTTTTAGTAAGTTAGTAGGTTAGCTTATTTTACTGCTTTTCTTATGAAAAACAAAAGAAAAAAAGAGAGAAAATTACAAAAATACAAAAAAAGAGAATATCAGAAAAAAGAGTTAAGTCTTAGATACATAGGTTCAAAGTGACGAAAATTAGCACAGTCGTTACAGACTCTAAGTATTTAGGCTTTCACACATAATGCAACTAAATCCTAAGCGTTATACTTTATTTAGTTTGATATGTTGGTAGGCATAATACATATAGGGAATCTCAAGGCTAATAAAATAATCTAGAAAAAGTCAAGCGTGTCACTATCTTAGATGTATGACCAATCGGTCTTAATTTTTATGTACAAGACATACAAACATTGAATCTAAATGAGGTATGCCAACTTTCTGGGGATGTATGGCAACATCAAATACATCTGACAATGGAAAGAATAGAAATATCATATGTAACTAAGAGTCGAAAACATGCAACTCTGTTGTACGTAAGTACAGACCTGTTGTCTCTGTTTAGATTCGGGTTAGCAGATATGTCGCTTTGTTGTACGTCGGTACAGACCTGTCATCGCTGTCTGCTAACTTTAAAAATAAACCTTAAGTCGAACTAAGACACTTTGTTGTATGAAAATACAGACCTGTGTCCGATGTTTGTCTTTTAAAGAAAGTTTGCAAATACCAACAAGTTAGAATCTTTGTCTGTGTGCCTTGATCATAAAAGTATGTCTATGTCTGAGTCACGTAAGATAATTTCCTGATAAATAAAAAGGCCAAGGGATATTCCTTAATGTAGAATGTTTAACGGGGTACAATACCAACAATCGGCTAAATAGGTATGTCACGACAAACAATCAAAGGAATCAAAAATTCCTAAGTGTGAAAGTTTAAGTACTGAAAGTTGGTATCGGACATCGCTATCTGATTGAACCTCTCTTAGACTATACTCATCAAAAATATGTTGTTTAGTATTTAGCTTAGCTTGTAAATTCTTTAAGTTTAGCTTAAGTCTAGAATAAATTTTTTGGTTAAAATTTTATTTTATTTTATTTTTACCTTAGTTTATTTTATTTTATTTTATTTTAGTTTAGTTTAATTTTTACTTAGGTAAAAGGTCAAAAGTTACTGAGGGTGCATTCAAAGTTGGATAAAATAAACAATGCGTGAACTATCTTGAGCTTATGGTAAAAGAATTGGCATAGTTTATCTGGTTACACGATACCGTAGAAAAAGGTTGGAAAAGTTGAATTTATTTCAAAATTTTCGAAATTTTTCTAAGTATTGGTGGTTTCGAATCTAAGACAGACTCGAATAAGGAGTAATTCGAATCTGTCAGTAGACTCGAATCTATGCTTAAAATCGAGGGTTGGTGATATAAATAGGTCAACAGTGAAGTCATTTAAGACTTACTGTTTTCGAATCTATACACTCGACTCTAAAGGCGATTTCGAATCTATTCTTCGAGTCTATCGTAATCCTCCTAAACGACATTTTGTCGAGTCTCTTACTTGGTGTTTCGATTCTATAGATACATCTAGGTATAATCAACCGGATTGTACAAGATTTGTGTAGTTTTATACACAATTTTAGACTAAATCGTCGAATTTTGAAGTTTTATGGGTCGAAATAGGGTTTTTGCTAAATTACCAAGTTTGGACCTATAAAAGATCAAATTAAAAGCATAAATCAATGATTAGAACCTAGTTGAACTAATGTATGTGATTTACTAAGTTCAAAATGGTTAAAATCTTGGGTTTTTGTTGACATATTGGCAGTCGTCATTTCGAGTCTGTTCATGGACTTCGAATCTGTTCATGGGTTTCTCGAATCTGTCATTAGATTCGAGATGACCATGATCTTCGAATCTGTCCATTAGACTCGAATAGGAAAAATTCGAATCTGTCCATAACACTCAATATGGACACTTCGAATCTGTTATTTTCGAATCTATTGTTTATTTGCACTGTTTAATTTAAATTTTATTAAACTTGTAGAAATTTAATTGTGTTAGATTTTGTACTTAAACAAGTACAAAATAAAACAAATTTGAATTTACACAAGTTTATTGATTTTTAATGAGTCTAATAGTTTTGTTTATTGTGCAGAAATGGCGGTTCGAGCTTTTGTTCCAAAGCATAATATGGTTCTTAATCCCGACAATAATATCCCTGAGGCGCAGGGTTATCGCCAAGTATTGGATTTCCTAGCTGAATCTAGGATTAGCTTTGCTCTATACCATAACATCCCAATTGTTATTTCATATGTACGGCAGTTTTACGACCATTTACAAGTTGATTGCACTGTCACCCCGACAGTTCTAAGAACGAGAATCGCTGGACAGCCGTTAGTCTTCTCTGCAGACATGTTGCGTCAGGTTCTGCAGTTGGGATCTCTGGAACAAGAAGATGGGCCTATTGACTTTCCGTTAAGTATTAGGCAGACTGCTTTTCTGAGGATGGGATACAGTTTGGATGTTGCAAAGTCATCATACATGAAGAGTGGCCTGATTGGGCAATGGAGATTCTTGGTGCACGTATTCATGGTCTGTTTTGCGTCGAAGAAAGCTGGTTTTGATTATATAGTGTCAAAGATCCAATCTGGGGTTATTGCATTAGTATACAATCAGAAGTTTAGCTTTTCACAGATGTTCTTCTCGGAGTTCGTTCATCAGATTGCGGCTCCAGAAAGGGAAAGATTTTTGTTGTACCCTAGATTCATTATGATGCTGATTAGGCATTTCTTGCCAGACTTGCCGCCGTCAAATGACTCTCTGAGTGTTAACATTATGGACAAACGGATTTTCGCTGATTGTTCCTCACACCGAGGAAAATTGGCTGTTCCTGTTGCTCGTCCATTGTTCGGAGCCATTGTGGATAGGGATTTTCAAGCCCTGGAAGATGCCAACTGGGCAGGGGTCGTTGAGTTTCCACAACAACAACAACAGCAACAACGTCAACAACAACAACAGCCACGAGTTCAAAGACGCCGTCAGAGACCAGCAGTGAGTCAAATCCAGGCATCTAGGCCTTCTACAAGCGAGCAGCCCCAAGCACAGGAAGCAGGGCCTTCAAGTGCAGTTCCTGAATCTGATCAAATTGCGCAAACACTAGAAGAAATATGGGCATCAGGACCCCATGCGAACGAAGACGTGGCTGCAGCACTAGTGGGGGAGTTGCTCAGTCCACCAGAAGGAGCAGAAGATGTTCTTAGAGATGTGGATGAGTATGAGCCAGAAAGGGCTGATGAAGGCTTGACATCATCAGAATCAGAATCAGATGATATGGATGGGCAGGAGGCTGAAGCTCCTGAATCAGTGGCTGCAGATACCAATATTCACATCGGAACCTATGGAGCTAGGTTAGTAGTGAATGAAGCAGCAGGATCGAGGAGGAGAGAAGAAAGGGAATCTGAAGATTCGGACTTTGAAGAAGAGGAGGTTGCTCCTCTAGTGACGAGGCAACGTGCCAAATGTCATCGGTTCATGCAAGGGTCTTCTTCGGCATCCACAAGTCAGTCAGAAGTTCCCCAATCCCAACCTCAAGCCACCGCTCCACCATCACCGCCACCTCAGCATCATGAGCCATATATTCCACCACCGTTCATTCCGTCTCCCATTCAGTCCATTCCATCTACCTCAACCGCATATACTGAAAATCAGAGGTTTGTACAACTCAAGGGACGTGTTGACTTTCAGCATGTTCAGATCCTAACCCTCACAAAGGCTGTCGGCGAGCTCCAGGCGCCTAACGCAAATCTTGACAAAGACAATGCCGAATTAAGGAAGATTGTGGAGGATGTAAGGGATGAGAACACTGAATTAAAGTCTTTTATTGCAGATCAGTCTTCAGAAATCCGATCAATGAGGTCCCTCCTTGAGCAGCTCATGAAAAATCTACAAGCTCAGGGGGAGACAAGTTGTAGGGATCAGGAAGTGCAGCATAGAGAGGATGATGACGAAGGCAATGATCCCGGTGCAAGTAAGGAGAATGAGCCTGTAGATTTTCCTGCAGCTCAAGTTACACAAGTTCAGGGGGAGCCTAGTCAAGGTGAAGGAGAAATGGGAGAAGCTAGTTCATCAAAACAGCCTACAGACTTTGAAATCAGTGAGATGATTGAAGCGCTTATGGATCTCGATGATGATCCTCTGGATGTAGGTTTTGATAATGAAGATGAAGAGCTGGAAGAAGGCGAGTTTGTGGCAGAAGAGATAGTGGACTGGCAGTCAGATGATGAGGTAGTCGCTGATGAGGATGATGAAGCTGATGAGATAGTTGTGCAGCAGAATCCTATTACCGATACCTACATGATTGATGGAAATAGAATTGTCAATGTAGATATAGTAAATGCTGCATTGAATCCTCAGCCATCGACAGAAGAACCTGCAAGAGAGCTAACTAATGAAGAAAAAAGAAAGCTATGGTTCAGGGCTGAAGAGAAGGAGTTAGCGATTAAGAGGACAATGGGAGTGTCGGGTACTGGGAAGCTGTCTGAGCGAATTTTAAGTTGGTTCTTTAACAGAGATCTGCAACTTTTTGTAATTAAAAGAAAAGACGGGCTTCAGTACATGAGGCGAACATTAAAAGCGTTCAACTCCCTGCCAATGATTGAAATCACTGCGCTAGCATGGAAAGATTTGATTAACATTAGCGATGATCCCTATGCGAGCGTAATTGAAAGAATCATAAGAAAGGAGGGGAGATCAAGGAAATTCGAGCGTTTGAATCCAAGGGTCGGGAGAAGAGTAGAGGATCAGTCACGTATAGATCCTCTAACTGGACGACCGTGGATGAGGATTCATTACAAACCAGCTAAATGTCTGAGGAAAGTGCCTCTAAAGCGAATGCCACAGAATGTTTTGCAGAATTTACATTGGTGGTACGCCGATACTGAGACCGGGGAAGCAGTTATGGAGGATTTTGAAGAAAAAGTCATTCTTAAAGTCTACGACCCGCTTCACCTGGTAAACCACTCTAAAGAAGATCTTCAGATTTTGTATAATTGTAAGATCTCCAGTGACACACATATGGACGGTGAAGCAAGTAAGTATGAAAATGTAGTCAAAGTATGTGTCGAGAAAGGTTTGTATGCCGGTAGTATTTTGAATCAATAAATAAACAAAGTTCTTAAATCAGTTGTGTGATTTATTAGAAGCTATCGTCAAGGGGGAGTCTGTTGGTACATCCTGTGTGACGATAGCAGTCTAATTGATATTGCATTGTGATTTTAACAAGTGTTTGGATATATATGTTTATATGTGTTTGTCTGTTATTGATTGTGTGTTTGAACTTGATGTAACATATTACAAGAAGATCAAACATAAAGGTCAAAGATTAACTCAAACATAAGTAAAACATAAGTTTCATCACTTAAGTGTTTAAGTGATTTGGCTAGATTCGAATTACACAAAGGTAGACATTCGAATCTGTGATAGATTCGAATGTAGCCTTAGATTCGAATGAAGGCTAGATTCGAGAGTGTCCTTGTGGACAGACTTGAATGGGCCTTGGGCCAGATTCGAGTTTGGCCCACATCAGACTCGAATCAAGGTCTATAATTAGGGATAGACTCGAGTCATTAGCAGACTTTTAGCAGAATTCGTGATGAATTAAGCTTACGGCGATCTCGAGTTTATCAGCTAGGTGAGTGCCGTTTCGGAGAGAATTAGTTCGTAGGATCGTTCGTGTGTCGTTCGTTCAGCGTCTAATAGTCTCCGTGTTTCGTGGTTGAGAGTTGTCCGTCTAACCGTCAACGAGGATTCCGCAGTCGTTCACGGATCCGCGTCTAGATAGATCTTGCAGTGGTAGACCTTACAAAAATATTTGAAGTCAACCCCTATGTTGTACAACCTAGGGGCCAACCATATACATGGTATTTCCATGTATTTTTTTTTTGTATAAATGTATTTAGAATGTATTCTTGTATTTCCCTTTTTATGTAAATTCATAAATACTTTTGGATGCATTGTTTTAATGAATTGTTTTAGTCTTGCATAATTAATGTTAAGTAATTCTATTAGGGTATGATTAGTGTCACTAATCAGAATTTAATTATGTACTTAGTTGTATTAATCCATCATATCGTGAATCGATCGGATTAATTGATTTGCCGATATATCGTACCGATGAATTTGATTTTAATTGAGTTGAAATTCTTCATGAACCTTGTTAATCACTTTGATTAATTTCTAATGACCACTGATTAGGTTATAATTTCTAACCTGGTTTAGTGCTGTATGTTACAGTCTCCCACTGTTAAGGGAATTTCGTCCCGAAATTTTATCTTGTTTCCTCAGAGTTCTTGTTACTTAGGATTAGGTGAGGGTATGTTTTGGTAAACTGGCCTTTGCATGCCTAAGTGAATTCTGGTCCATGTCTAGAATTCCATCTGACTTTGAGGATGGGTATACAACTGTGCTTCAATCCTTTGACCTTACAGTCCATGATTTCAACCGGCTCTTTGATGAAGCGAAGTTTATCAGTTAGTTGGATCTCTTTCAAGGGGGTAACAAGTGTCTCCTCTAACAAACACTTCTTCTTATTCGATACATGGAAGGTATTGTGCATGCTGCTAAGCTCTGGTGGTAACTCTGAATGATAAGCTACGAGTCCAATTCCCTTTAAGACTTTGCATTGCCAATGTATTGAGGGTTTAATTATCCTTGTTTCCCAAATCGTATCACGCCCTTACATGGCGAGACTGTCATCAGTACTCGTTCTCCTAATTAGAACTCAAGGGATTTTCTATTTCCATCTGCATAACTTTCTTACAATCGCAGGCAACTTTTAGTCAGTTTCGTATCTGTACTATCCTTTCGGTAGTTTAGTGAATGATCTTAACGCCAGTGATTTGGCCATATCCTACTTCTTCCCAATAAATTGGTGATCGACACTTTTGCCCGTAGAGGGCCTCAAACTGAGCAGCTTTAATACTTGAGTGATAGCTATTGTAGTACGATAATTCCACTAAGGCAATCGAGTATCCATTACATAGGCTCTTAATGTGTGTTCTAGGGTTTCGATCGTTCTATTATTCTGACCATCGGTCGGAGGGTGATATGTGTTACTCAAGTCCAAGTTTGTATCCAAAGTTTGCGGTAATAATTGCCAAAAACCTAGGTGTAGATTTGCTATCCGTATCCGAAATGATTATAATAGGCACTCCGTGTCCGGAGACGACTTCCTTGAGGTACGTTTGGACTAGCTTATTCATTTTGTTGTTCTCCTTGATTGATAGGAATGCGCGGATTTTGTTAGGCAGTCGACTATTACTCAAATGGTTCCTTATGTTTGTCTTAACTTTGGAGCATGCTAGGAATTTGTTGACATATGTGGCAATGTCATCCTTCATGATAGGCCACCCGTACAGCTCCTTAAGGTCATGATACATTTTATCGGATCCGGGGTGAACGACATATATTGATTTGTGTCCGTCATCCGTAACCAGTTTTCTTACTCTATCAAAACAGGGTAACCCCGCTCTATTCGTGAAGTATCGATTTCCATTAACCCTTATCCCAAACTATTTATCCATTCTGTGCATGGCTTCATTTTTCATATTTCCTCCTTAACAACTTCATGAACTAAGAAATGAGGGTTTGGTTGAATGGTTATAACAGGGCTGGTACTCTAAACGGCTTAACTCGTTTCTTTCGTCTCTGAGCGTCTGCAACCACATTAGTTTTCCTCAGGTGATCACGAATTTCACAGTTGCAATCACTTATTAGCTCTATCAACGATGTTACCTCATATTTGACTCTTTCTGGTTTAAGGTGTGTAGGAGGCTCTTATGGTCCGTGAGTGTAATACACTTCTTATCGTACAACTAATGTCTTCAAGTCTTAAGGGTAAGGACTACTGCTCCAAGATCTAGATCATGCGTTGTGTAATTCACCTAGTGAACCTTAAGTTTTCATAAAGTATAAGCTATGACCTTATCTTTCTACATCAGCCCATTGTGTGAAGTGTCATAGTAATCTATAAATTTCTCGTTCCTTTTAGGTAAGGACAAAATAGGCGCGCTGTACAGTTTGTGCTTAATAAATGAGATGATGTCTCCTGATCCTCGCCTCAATCATAATTAATGTCTTTTCAGGTAAGTTTTGTTAGAGCTTTGGTGATCTTTGAGAAATTTCTGATAATTGCTTATAATAAGTGGCAAGTCTTAAGGACTGTCGTATCTCTATGGGGTTCTAGGAGTTAGCCAATTCTTGTTAGCCTCGATGTTTGTGGGGTCGACTTG
This sequence comes from Centrapalus pauciflorus, assembly GCA_020465985.1. Lineage (NCBI taxonomy): Eukaryota > Viridiplantae > Streptophyta > Magnoliopsida > Asterales > Asteraceae > Centrapalus > Centrapalus pauciflorus. The sequence continues at coordinate 95,899 of JAANYP010000162.1, forward strand.
GATTCCTTTACTATTGTTCACCTGACCGAGGGATTTCACCTCTCTTAACCAAAAGTGAAACTTAGAAGCTTGGCATATAGTTGTTCTTTCTCCGATAATTCCAGAATTAGTCTTAAATGTTACTCGTGCTCCTTCTCGTTTCATGAGTAGGTTAAGATGCCATTTATGAAGACAATTACGAATTTGTCTAAATATGGTTTGCACACCCGGTTTATGAGGTCCATGAGTACCGTTGGGGTACTGATTAATCCAAACGACATTAATAGGAATTTATGATGACCGTAACTAAATCTAAAGGCTGTCTTTGGAATATCTTTCTAGCAAACTCTAACCTGATGATAACTAGACCTTAGACCGATCTTCGAATCGAAGCTTAACTTTTGGAGTATGGTCAAACAAGTCATCGATCCTTGGGAGTGGATACCGGTTCTTTATGATTAGCCTATTTAGCTCCCAGTAATCGATGCACAATCTGAAGGTTCTATCATTCTTCTTTACGAACAAAGCTTGAGCTGCCCAAAGCGAGGAACTCGGTTTGATAAACCTTTCATCTTAGAGCTCCTACAGTTGGTCGGAGGATTCTTACACTATGATGTGGCTGATCGGCATGGTGCTCGAGCCACTAGTGCAGCACCTGACACTAGGTCAATTTGGAATTCGACTTACCTTGATGGTGAGAGTTCTGGTAAGTGTTCTGGAAAAAAACTTCGGGGTAACCATAAATAATAAGGATATTTTCGAGCCGCTTTTCCTTTGGCTCCCTCTCTGTCAACACTTCGGGGTCCTATTGCTGGAGATGATGCTTACTTGGGTATTTCTTGCTTTGCCTTGGACAGTAAGGACCTTTTTATTGGCTAAAGGTATATGAACCGTCTTCTTGTTGCACACTATTTCCGCAAGATTTTTCTATAGTCATTCCATGCCTAGGACCACGTCAAAACTTCCCAGTTTGCCGAGCATCAAGTCTATTTCAAAGAGTTGGCCTGCTAATTCTAAGGAGCATCCTCGACTTATATTATTTATCTTTAGCATCTTACTGTCATCATCCTCAATAGTATAAGTGACAATTAATGGTGTGAGAATGGAATTTATCTGCTTAGTGAACTTAATGGATATAAAGCTCCTATCAACACCGGTAACAAATAGTAGAAATGCATAAGTGGTATCTAATGGGGTAAGAGGATAATTCTATGGGTTTGAAATTTCTTAGGCAGATAGTCATAGCTTTATCTCCTCATACACAGAGTTGTAGTTAAGACTTAATTCTTCATTAAAGTTTTGGAAACCTAATCTTTGTACATGATATGGTCGGGATTTTTCCGATAAATTTTCAAGCCTTACGTACCTAAACATACATCCGATAGTAAAAACTAGAGAAATAAATTAAACTGGTAGAAGGGTACCAAGTATGAGATGCCTCTGGGGTTTCCTCGTACTCCAGAGCGTTAAGTCGTTGGGTTAGTTCTGCACTGTGGGGTTAAGGCGCTGTCACAATTCGTCGATTCCGTCTTGTTGAATCGCCTGGGTATTCTGGTTGGCCCAAGGTTTATTGTGGTTTGTATTGCCTCCTGCTTAATCCTGGCTAAGATCTCAACTAGCTCTTGGTGGATTTTGTCGAAATTGGGGGTCGTGTCTGGCGGCCCTTGCCACCAACAGAGGCATCGTTTGTTACGTAGGTTTCTGGGTAAGTGTCGGCACTTGAGAGGAAGGTGGTGTTCCGACTTCAAATTGGCTTTGAATCCTGTCCTCGTTTCTCCATTCTTGGAGAGTGTGAGGCATCCATCCCCACTGTCTTATGGTTGCCCGTCGCTTATGTGGCGGGCTTGGCTGATGAGGAGGTACTGGGATAGACTCCCGTTGTACCAGTCACATCCTTTTCCATGGGGTGAACTTCCTCAATGGTCCATTGGGATGGCTTCTGAAGGGGGTGTAGGATGGGACACGTGGTGGTGATGGTGGACCAATTTGTGTTGCAAGGCCATTGTTGCCCTTCTTGTGTTCTGAAGGGTCCTCTTCCTCGTCATTGATTCGGTCTGGGTGGGTTTCCGATCCAAAGTCAATCTCAGTGTCACCTTGGCTTCCTTGTTCCATGGGTGAGAATTCATCCTCTGAGTCAAGGAGGATAATAACCGTATTATTCGACATGTTATTGTCAGCAGTGTCCATATATGTGTTTACAGTTCTTGAAGAAAGTTTAGTTTTTGTAACAGTTATAGTCAAGGTACTAATGCAACCTAGTGCACTATAACTATGACTCTGATACCAATCTGTCACACCCCGTTACCCCGGTTGGAAATGAAGCGTGACATCGCGGAAGCGTAACCATAATCATAACGAACGACCACTATATGGACGATTTTCAAAAATACATTGATTTAACTTCAAATATAAATATTGTTTTTCATAACCAAAATACAGCGTAAGTAGTTCTTAAAATACTAAGATTTATATACACAATTTAGTTTATCAGGAAAGATGCAAATAATTATCCGAGTTCGAAAATGATGCGACTCCAAAATGAATAGAAGCCTTGGAATGCTTCCGATAAATGCGCATGCCTTAATCACCTGAAAATACATGCTAAAATATGTCAACAAATTGTTGGTGAGCTCATAGGTTTACGTGAAAACACCAGTTGTATGGACATTATCAGATGAGTTGAATTTATTAAATCATAAATTCCGTGTATGTATTACATAAACCATCATGCAACCGGAGCTTAATTAAATGAATTTGCCCTGTGTAGTATTCCCATACGTAATACCGTGTATTAAATATATTTGCACTCGCTGTTAGCCGACCCGAACTAACCCGAATGGGGGACATGACTCCCGATATATCTATCCACAATATATTCGCGCTTGCAAATAAATACAATTAACGGTTCATCATTTGAGGGCTGATGGATCCAAAAATGTAATACATATAAGGAATAAACAGTTTTGATGTCCATATGAAAACAGTGCATGTATTTCCACCCCAATAGATAGTGAAAATAGGGGCTATGAAGACCCACCGCATGTTGATGGCAAAATGAACGTAAAAACGACGATTTTCGTTGTTGATGAGTGATGACACCGGACGCGTTTAACTGAATCCTAAATGATATAAGGGATTTAATAACTCCCATATATGATAATATGTATGTATAAATGTTGTTATGTTTTAAATCACCCAACATTACAAGTTTATAAATAAAACCCACTTAAAACGTCAAGTTTATATATGTATAATTTTCCAGCTTTTCGGAGGTTTTTTGGCCTACTTTGAGGCTGTTTTTGACCAAGCTCCAAAACATTTTAGGCTTTGGTTTTCTTGGATATTAAACTACTATATACAAAGAATTTTTAAAGTAAAAAACGGCCATTTTTCGACATGTTTAGGTTGGGGAAAAAGCTTGGCCATTTTTGAGCTATCAAACTTTAGGTTTCCCAAATAATTTCTGGGGGTCTTAAACTCCAAAAAAAAATTATGAAAACTTCCAGATTTATAGTTAAGACGTAGATCTAACGTTTGAGACAAGAATCAACTCATTTCGTCAAGTTATGAATTAGTTATGACTTTTCGAAGTGGATGTAAATTTTCTGCCGAAAATCCGTAGTTTATAAACTTGAAATAACTAAAGATTCTTGTTGTTTATTCAAAGACTACTTGTATAAAAGTTATAAAACACATATATATCATTTGTTTTCATAATATTTATACTTATACGATGTGTTTATATATTTATAAACACATTTAAAGAAAACAACTTACAAACAAAACTAGTGACTTATAAACTTGAGTTTTTATGAAACTTGTTGTTGTTGGTGATTATATATATTATGCAAGACTTATATAAACATAAATATATGATGAAATAAGTTAGTAATTACTTACTTTGAAGTATTTGGAGTATGATTTTGAGTAGAAGTTGAAATCCTTGCAAGACTTGCACTAAAAACTCTTGAAATATTGAAAGAATGCAAAGTTGAAACTTTTTGGCTTTGAATGGTGATGGTGGCCGGATTTTAGAGAGAAGAAAGGAGGGGATTTTTGATGTTTGAAGTGTGGAAAATAAGTGGAAAATTAGGTCTTATTTATAGGCAAAATGTTTGGTCTCTCAAATGATGAAAAGCATGGGAGACAAAGGTTGTGTGCACTTTTAAACAAAATGATGGTGTTTAAAGTAGAATGGTTTTTGAAATAAAATATTTGAAGTCAACCCCTAAGTTGTACAACCTAGGGGCCGACCATGTACATGGTATTTCCATGTATTTTACTTTTATTTTTTTTGTATAAATGTATTTAGAATGTATTCTTGTATTTCCCTTTTTATGTAAATTCGTAAATACTTTTAGATGCATTGTTTTAATGAATTGTTTTAGCCTTGCATAATTAATGTTAAGTATTTGTATTAGGGTATGATTAGTATCACTAATCATAATTTAATTATGTACTTAGTTGTATTAATCCATCATATCATAAATCGATCGGATTATTTGATTTGCCGATTCATCGCACCGATGAAATTGATTCTAATTGAGTTGAATTTCTTCATGAACCTTGTTAATCACTTTGATTAATTTCTAATGACCATTGATTAGGTTGTAATTGCTAACCTGGTTTAGTGTCGGATCTTACATCGGGCACTCACTCCTGAAGTGCCCGGCAGCTCCAAACTCAAAGCAGCTCCTCTGATTGCCGCCGTTGTTACCCGGGGTACTAAATTTACAGTCCTTGGTCAAATGACTAAGACGCTTGCACTTTCCACAAGGGGTTGGGCAGGCACCTTTATTATGATGATAAGTGCATTGGGTGCAGAAACGCTTTGTACCTGTGTAGCCTTTCCTTGTCTCGACTCCAGCTACGTAAGCCTTGATGGTTTCGAGCTTCTTGGATTGTGAGCCAGTATTCTTCCAAGACTTGTCCTCCCATTTTCTCTTTTTTTTCTCGGCTTTGGCCTCGTTTCTCAGGGACACTTGGTCCATAAGGTTGTTGGCCATTCTAAGGGCATCCTGAATGGTGGTTGGGTTGGAGGCAGTAACATTGCCATGAATTTGAGGGGCGAGTCCCCAGATGTAGCGCTCAATTTTCTTGTACTCGGGGGTCACCATTTGCGGACACAGGATGCTCAGCTCGTGAAATCGGTTAGTATACCCTGTTACGTCCGTTCCCTTCATTGATAGATTCCAGAACTCCGATTCCATTTTCTGGAGTTCGTTTCTTGGACAGTACGCGTCCGTCATGATTTGCTTCAACACGGACCAGGCGACTTGATAGGCTTCATCGATTCCCACTGACTGGACGTAGGAATTCCTCCATGTCAGTGCGCTATCCTGTAGAGTGTGGGTGGCGAATTTCACTTTATATCCTTCAACACATCCGCTAACACGGAATACAGACTCGAATTTCTCAAACCATCGTAACAATCCGACGGCTCCCTCCGTCCCGTTAAAGTATCAGGGCTTGCAACTCAAGAACCCATTAATCCCGCAACCTTTTGGGTTTGTTTCAGTAACTCTCGTGGTGCGGCTAGCACCACCATCTCTGTTGGCAGAACTATTTCGGTTGCTCTCATAAGTGGGTTTAGCGGCGACCACTCTTTGTGCGACTAATTGCTCGATTTCTGTTGCATTCATGGCTCTTCTTGGCGGCATTATCTTAATGTTTAAAGAAAAGAACATAGTGTAACAAGTTGAGTCTTTAAGATTTAAATTTTTCTTAAGGCACAGCACTATGATCATCAAACACAATTTCATAAATAACTTGCAATATTCAATCATTCATAACTTTCTTACATTGGGGCGGGTTATTACCCGAAAATTTTTGTCCTACACTATTACATAATAATTTCCTAACATTACAAAGATAGATAAGGGGTACTAGGGGTGGGAGTGATCGGGGGTCTCTCCCTTCTCCAAAGCGTTGAGGCGCTGAGTCAGCTCCTCATTACGAGCCTTGCTTTCGGCTAATCGCTGCCGAAGCTCATCTAGGCCGTCCTGCTGGATGGCGAGGGCGTGCTGGTTAACCTAGCACAAGTTGGAGTTCTGTAACTCCTCCCGCTCTAAACGGGCTGTCAATTCTCCAATGTCCTGGTTAAGTAACCGGATTTGTAGGTCGTGTCGTTAAGACCTTGCTACTAAAAGAGGTACGGTCTGGTCGGCCGGCTCCTGAGTTAGCGGTGGGATCGGTGCGGAGGATGGTCCTCCGACCTCAAACTGGGAAGGGATTCCTTCCTCTTGTCTCCAATCACGGAGAGTCTCGGGTATCCAGTCCCATCTACGGGCGTTTACCGGTCGCTTGTGGGGTGGTGGACTTGGTTGAGGAGTCGGGATTGGAATAGACTCCTGCCTCGGTATGATCACCCTCTTTCGGGGTGTTAACATCATCTTTGGGCCGTTAGGGTGGGGACGGTACGGCTTGAATGACGGAACCTTGAGGTGGTATGGGGTGTAGGCGGGGATCACCGGGGGTGGTGGATCCACTCCGGCGTCGTCCTCTTCCATTGGTTCCTTCTCGTCTGACTTTTCCATGGGTTCCTCGTCTTCCGAGGGGTCTTCCTCCTCAGTTAGGTCCTCCTCTGTAAACACCTCCGGGTTGTATCGGCTGGTGGGGGTATGCTCCTCTTCCGAGTCAGACAAAATGATTACCACTTGGTTGGACATGTTTTCTGCTATCAAGGTCCATTCATAGTCTTTTTAGTTAGTTACAAAATATTTTCATAATCATTAATACTTAAATGCAGCTATAGTCTAGCGTACTAATGCAACCTAGTTCACAATAACTATGGCTCTGATACATATCTGTCACACCCCGCTACCCCGGTTGGCAACGAAGCGTGACATCGCGGAAACATAACCATAATCATAACAAACGACCACTATATGGACGTTTTCAAAAATACATCGATAAAACTTTAAATTATAGTAAGGTTATACATAGCCTGATATGAAGAAAAACAAGATCGCACAATACAGAGATTTACGTACATAATTAAAGTATTCAAAATAATGCAGCTAAATCTCCGGTAGTTTCGAAAATGCATGCGACTCCTTAGGTGCGGAAGCTTGAAAAATACATCTGATGGCACACTTGCCTTAATTTCCTGAAAATACACGCTAAAATACGTCAACAAAAATGGTTGGTGAGCTCATAGGTTTACACGTAAATCTGACTTGTATGGACAACAACAGTTAAGTTTGAATTTATAAAATCATAAATTCCATGTTATGTATTACATATAAACCATCATGCAACCGAAGCTTAATTAAATAAGTTTTGCCCTGTGCAGTATTCCCATACGTAATATTGTGTGTTAAATATATATGCACTCGCTGTTAGCCGAGCCGAACTAACCCGAATATGGGACATGACTCCCGATAGATCTATCCACAATATATTCGCGCTTAAAAAAATGCAATTAACAGTTCATTATATAAGGGCTGATGGAACCACATGCGTAATATATAATAGAAATGAAGTTGTTTTCGTGTCCATATGAAAACGTAGCATGTATTTCAACCCCAAAACGTAACAGTGTGAAAATAGGGGCTATGTTAGCGTAAGTTGATGGGTGATGCACCGGGTGAGTTTAATCGAGCCCTAAATGATAATAGGGACTTAATATCTCTAATATATGATAAAATATATATTTATAGATTTTTATGTCTTAAATCACCCAACATTACAAGTTTACAAATAAAACCCACTTAAAACGTCAAGTTTATATATATATATATATACATATATATATATATATATATATATATATATATATATATAATTTTCCAGCTTTTTCGAAGGTTTTTCGGCCTAATTTGAGGCTGTTTTTGACCAAGCTCCAAATCGTTTTAGGCTTTGGTTTTCTGGACATTAAACTACTATATACAAAGAAATTCTAAAGTCAAGAACGTCTATTTTTCGAGATGTTTAGGTTGGGGAAAAGCTTGTTGAAAACCCTATGTTGGCCATTTTTGAGCTGTCAAACTTTCGGTTTCCCAAATAATTTCTGGAGGTCTTAAACTCCAAACTAAATTATGAAAACTTCCAGATCTATAGTTAAGACATAGATCTAACTTCTGTGACAAGAATCAACTCATTTCGTTAAGTTATGAATTAGTTATGATTTTTCAAAGGCGATATAAATTTTCTGCCGAAAATCCGTAGTTTATAAACTTGAAATAACTAGTGATTCTTGTTGTTTATTCAAAGACTACTTGTATAAAAGTTATAAAACACATATATATATCACTTGTTTTCATAATATTTACACTTATATGATGTGTTTATATATTTATAAATACATTTGAAGAAAACAACTTAAAAACAAAACTAGAAATTTATAAACTTGAGTTTTTATGAAACTTCTTGTTGTTGGTGATTATATATATTATGCAAGACTTATATAAACATAAATATAAGATGAAATAAGCTAGTATTTACTTACTTTGATGTATTTACAGTATGATTTTGAGAAGAAGTTGAAATTCTTGCAAGATTTGCACCAAGAACACTTGAATTTCTTGAAGAGCACTTGAAAGAAAATGTTTGTAGTGTTTGTGTTAGTGTGGCCGGATTTAAGAGAGAAAAGGGAGAGTATTTTTGATGTTTGAAGTGTGGAAATGAAGTGTGAATTTTGGTCTTATTAATAGGCAAAGAGGTTGATCTTTCAATGATGAAAAGCATGGGATAAAAGGGTTGTGTGCACTTTTAAACAAAATTATGTTTTTTAAAGTAGAATGGTTTTTGTAATAAAATATTAAAATCAAACTCTATAATAGTACATACTAGGGCCGGATCTTTGAAGTATTTTTCAGGTATTTCTATTTTTTTATTTGTATAAAAGTATTTATAAATGTATTCTTGTATTTTCCTTTTCTTGTAAATTCATAAATACTTTTGGATGCATTGTTTTAATGAATTGTTTTACTCTTGCATAATTAATGTTAAGTAATTGTATTAGTGTATGATTAGTGTCACTAATCATAATTTAATTATGTACTTAGTTGATTTAATCCCTCATATCGTAAATTGATCGGATTAATTGATTTCCCGATTCATCGCACCGATGAATTTTATTCTAATTGAGTTGAATTTCCTAATAACCATTGTTAATCACCTTGATTATTTTATAATGACTACAGATTAGGTTATAATTGGCTATTAAATACTGATTAGGTCGTAGCTGCTAACATGTTTTAATGTCGGATGTTACATTCCCCCTTTAATTAACTCATAGGGAGTTTTGTTGCACCTTTTCACCATCAAGGATCTGTTTTGGGTGAACTAGAAAGTGTTGACAGCTTCAGCCCAGAATGATGAAGGTAAACCAGATGCACACAGCATGGTTCTAGCAGCTTCAATGAGAGTTCTGTTTCTCCTTTCAGCAACTCCATTTTGTTGTGGAGTTCTTACTGCTGAAAAGTTTTGTGAGATCCCTCTTTCTTCACAGAATTCAGTACCATGATCACTTCTAAGCTACTTAACTTAAGCAGAGTTCAGCATTTCCATCTTTTTGATAAATCAAATGATTTCTCTAGAAGCCTCTCCTTTTCTCTTTAGAAAGATGACCCATGTAAACCTGGAGAACTCATCAACCATTACTAGAGTGTATCTTCTACCTCCTAGACTTCGGAGACTAACTGGTCCAAACAAGTCCATGTGGATTAAGAAGAGAGGAGTATCAATTGAGAAATTGTTTTAAAGATGTTTTTCTCTGCTTGCCTTTCTCACAAGCTGTGCAGAGTTTATCGTTAACAAAGGTTATAGAAGGCAAACCTGTTACTAACTATTTCTTACAGAGTTTGTTGATATTCTTGAAGTTCAGGTGTGATAGCCTCTTGTGCCATAACCAGTTCAGGTTTGCATTACTTCTTGAGATAAAGCAGGTTTCAGTTGTGGGATCAGCAGATTTCATGTCCACAACATATACACCATTCTTCCTTTGTGCATACAGCACAACTTTGCCTTGGGGATCCAATATGTAACCCAGGTGCTAATCAAAGTTAACCTTGTAGCCAGCATCACACAGTTTACTTATCCTTACAAGATTATGTTTTAGCCCAGACACATAAGCTACTCTTTTGAATACAGCAGCACCAGCTTGAAGAGTTCCATATCCTTCTGTGGATCCCTGTACATTGTCACCAAATGTGACTTTTGACCCTTTTTCAGGACTGAGATCACTCAGCAAATCCTTACAACCTGTCATATGTCCTGAGCAGCCGCTATCCAAGTACCAAACCTGGGATGGTTGTTTGTCCTGCAGAGTGATTGGGATGTGTTCTCCTACTTCATCAACATTTGTTGATGGACCAATGATATCCACCCAAATATTCCCTATTTGGATTGTATCAGCTAGGATACTATCCTCATTGACTATGTTACCTCCAACACTGCTTGTTTTTGCAATGATGGAACTAGCAGAGTCAACAGGCCTCATGTCCTAAGTTTCAGGACAGTCTTTTGCCATTTGTGTCTTCTTCCCACACTTATAACATTTTCTCTTTTTAGCCTTTTTGGAAGAAGAACTTCCAGAAACATATTCTGAATTATTTTTGTTGATCCCGTCAGTAGGTTTAGCAAACCTATTACTATTTTTAGAAGAATCAACAGTTTGGGTGGAACGCACAATGGCAATAGCTTTGCCTGTATCCTCTTTCCTCTTTTTAGGAGGACAGATTTCAAATACAGGAAGTTTGATTGGCCTTTGACCTTCCACAGGTTTGGGAATCTTATTCCCAAATTTCTCAGGTTGAGCAATGGCCTTGCCTTTGCCTTTACTGAGATATGATGGATGTTGCCTATCAACATAAGAACTGCTTTTGGTTTTGAAAGACTTACCTTCATTTATAACCAATTTTCCACTTTGATTTAAAAACTTATTTGAAATCACAGCAGATTTACTTTCAACATGAGACTTACCCTTGTTGAAAGCAGGCTGCTTATCTTTTGAAAACTTTTTCTCAAAATTGACAGCATCAAAAGGATTATCAGGTCTCTTACCATCAGCTTTAGACCTAGAGCCTGTCTTGTGAACAGGTCTAGAGTCCATAGCTGCAGCTTGAGCTTGTTTTCCTTTCTTTTGCTTGTGAGAACCAGCTGAGCACTTAGCAGAATGATTTGATGGAGAACACATTCCATCATCAGCTTTTGGAGCTTTTTTCACACAAGCTGTCAGGATTTTGAGGCTTAACAAACCTATTTGTTGAGACTAGCTTACCATTCACTTTCTGGATGAAAGTGCTTGAAAGCTCACTAAGAGTGGACAAGTCATTTTTCAGATTATTTATCTCAACAATTGAAGCTGCATTGTCAAAATCCCTTCCAAGATAGGCTTGGATTTGAGCAGGGATTTGTTGACTGATATAATTGCTGGCTTTTTGTGAAGATTGGCACCAAAGTCAGCAATCTTTTGAAGCTTTGCATGTTTTATGTCTGTTTCTCTCTTTTCTTCTAATAAAATGGAATTGATGTGTTTTAATGCATCAAGTTCAGTTTCCAACTTATGGAAGCTGTGCAGTTTACTAGTTTTTATTTCTAGTTCAGTTTTTAGCTCGGAGATTTCAGACAACAAAACATTGTGCTTCTCAATAGCAGCTTTTAAGTCAACAAGCAGATATTCAAACATTTTTACTTTTCCATCAGAACTGTAAGGCATAAAGTTTTGTACCTTGTACATCATTGTTGGATTCCAGTTCTCTAGGATGCTGAGGGCTTCAGCTTCAGCCAGGTCTTGTTTGAAGTTGCTTGTTGATGGGACATCAGTGTTGGTCATCGGGCAGTTGTTATCTTCTTCATCTGAAGATGAGTCAGATTCCTCCCAATCACATGTCTCAGCCATTAGTCTCTTTTGTTTGTTGGAAGCCACTTAGTCTTCCAACTTCTTCAGCTTAGCCATGGCCATAAGGTACTTAACCCTGTAGCCATCGTCCCTGTTTGTCTTGAATGGTTTGGATGTGACCAACAGCTTTAGACACACAGGTAGTAGCTACATGGCCAGTTTTGCCACATTTAAAGCACTCGGCCTTAGTTTTATCAAATGCCTTCTTTTTGATGGCACCTGACTTCTTCTGCAGCATTCTTCCACCAAATCTCTTCTTGTTGAACTTCTTGACAAGCATTGCAATCATCTACTCATCAACTAGTTCCCCAAGTTCTTCACAGTCTTCCTCTTCAAACATTTCTTCCCTTTCATCATCAGCCTGTTGATCAGGTTGCGTGAGCACATCACATACCTGGCTAACAGGTTGTCGGACGCTGGTCACTAAGGCAGCACCTCTCTTAGACATTTCAAAGGCATTTCTTTTCTGTTGCCTTGACTGCTCATCATTTAGTAAGGATCCATACAAATTTACAAGATACATACCTTTGATGGTGCCTGAATTTATTAAGATAGTAGAAAAATAGTTCCATTTTCAAGCAGGATGTCCAAGAACTTGTTCACCAAGTCAAGCTGTCCTTAGTGATCCCAACAGCTTTGAGATCATTGATTAGAGAAGTGAACCTGGTATAGGTTTCTGTGAGAGGCTCCTTTGGCTTTGCAAAGAAGACTTCATATTGTCTAACAAGGTTGTAAATCCTGTTATCCAGTGTGATAGTGGGACCATCATAGATGGTACAAAAAGTATCCCAAATCTCCTTTGCAGTCTTCATTTTCTCAACCTGTTTGAACACATCATCAGGAAGAGAAATGACCAAGTTATTCCTGGCTTTCGCATCAAGAGTAACCAGCCTTTTGTCTTCATCAGACCATTGAGCTTTGGCGTTCTCAAAGATTCTGATCTCAGGGGCAGCTCCTTCAAGAGCAGGAGTGATAGTAGTAACAGAAGTTGGCACATAGGGACCTTCCATTACTATAACTGGCAGTTGTTCATCCAGATTCTCAAAGTAGAGCATCATTCTGCACATCCAAGCAGAGAAGTTTTGATGATTGAAATTGGGGGGTTTGGGCATAGAACCATTGTCATAGTAAGAGGAGGAGCTGGCAGCACTGTTGTCTATGGGAAAGTAGGGAGAATGAGAGATCTAGAGTTAACACACACTCTATCTGCTCTGATACCAGTTGTAGGTCGCAAAAAGTTTCCCGAGTAAATTGTTCTAAGCTGTATAAGGGGGGGTTGAATGCATCAATTTAAAACTCAACACTCTTTTCTCAATGTTTGTGTATACTATTAACAAGTGTTAATTACAAACAAGCTTGACTGCGGAAAGGTTCAAGCTGAGATGACAGATACAACAGATGTTCAACTAATCTAAGACACACTCAGACTAGATACAATAAATACACTCACTAAGATGAACTCACTGATTTTACAAGACAAAGATGGATAACTTGAATGAGAACATCTTGGACACATGTTACTGTTTTATTCAAGCAGACTTGCATGCATGCAAAAAACACATTTCAATGCACGATCTGAATTTTTCACTCTTGGTTGTCTCACAATCCTTAGAAGCTTCCTTTTATACTCTCACAGAGAATCTCAGTGAAGCTTCTTCATTGGACGATGAGATAGTGGGATGTCTTTCCAAAAAGACAAAACAACTTTTCTGCACATTCTGATAAAGCAGACTTGTCTTCATGTGGAAGAATCTTTGTCTTTTTCTTTTTGTCTCTGTTGCATAAGGCTTTAACCAAAAGAGGAATGCCAACTTTGCATCTTTCTTCTTTTGTTAAGGCCATTTTGATATAAGAAATGATCTGTCACCCATTTCAAATATCCTCTTTGTCTTCATGTAACAGAATAGTGTAGGCAGCTTTAGCGTCTTCTGTTTTCCACTTTGTCTTCGACTTGTAAACTGATCTTGTAGTCCAAAACTATACATGAGGACTTGGAAACATATTCCATAAAGTGTTTAGCCTGTTCACAAAGAACAGGTTCTGTTCCCAAAGAACAGAATACTTAGTATCTGTCCAAGCTGCTCAATAGAATAGAGCAGCGTAGAAAGTTTATGTCTAGCCTGTTCAGCAGACAGAACAGCTTGGACAATCTGCCTTTGTTGCAACGAATGCAAAAGGGTAAGCAGTTTTGACTTATATTGCAAATCACTTTTCAGGTTTCAATAAGGCATTAACAGGCCTTAAATTATACCTTCAACTGCATCAAACAAGCTTGATTAAAAATCTTCCCCTAAGATGTAGAGCAGGTTTGACGGCCTTTTTGTGCCTAACAGTAACTTATTGTCACGATTTAATTTTTTACACGTGTCTAAAAGAAATATTATGTGACAATAAGTGTTTACTGGTCACAGATTGTATTGTTGAATGTGTCTAAAAGTTACCAATTGCCATGATTAGGGAGAAATAAGTAACTAAAAATGGTCTATGGTCACGGTTTTGTTTATTATATGTGTCTCAAAGTAACCAATTGTCATGAATCAACGAATTATTATGTTACTAAAATAATAGTATGGTCACTGTGTAATTATTTTTGTGTGTCAAAATGTACCAATTGTCACGGTTTGATACTTTATTTATGTCAAATTGCAACCAATCGTCACATTTTAATTAATTATGTGTGTCTAAGTGTACCCGACGGTCACGGTTTAATTGTTTATGCATGTCTAAATGTACCAATGGTCACACCACTTAATAGTTTATGCGCATCAAAATATTACCAATTGTCACGGTTTCATTCATGGGGTGTCTTTAAATGTCTCAAATAGTTACGGTTTAGCTGATTATGTGTGTATGAATTTATCCAATGGTCATGATTAAGTATTTGTGCGTCTTTAAATAAACCAGGTGGCCATGGTTTATTTGTTTATGCATGTCTGTAAGAATGTTAACGCCACAGACTAATTGTTTATGTGTGTGTAAATGTACCCGACTGTCATGGTGTTAAAAGAAATTGTGACTAAAAGTATTGTATGGTCACAGTTACTAAAAAATATAGACCACAACTATATAGAAATTGTTACCATCTAGCCACGATTTTAGACTATGGTCACGGTTTTACATATGATTTAGTCATGAACATTAAATGTAGCCATAAGGTACCAAAAGTGATGCGACCTTTGGTCACGATTTGAATTAAAAATCAAATTGTGGCCTAAGGTCTACGGCCAAGGTTTTTTAATGTGTCGGATGCATATTTTGTATTAGTGACCACATTTAAAACACCAATCGGTATGTCCCCATATAGACTTGTGTACGGTAAGCTTTGCCATCTTCCAACAGAATTGAAACATCGAGCTTTATGGGCAATTAAAAATACTAATTTTAATTTGCATGATGCAGGTGTTGATAGAAAGTTCTAATTAAATGAATTGGAAGAAATTCGTAGAGAAGCCAATGAAAGCGCAAAAATTTATAAAGAGAAAACAAATTCTTCCACGATAGACTTCTTAAAAAAATAAAATATTTGCTAAGGGAAACAAAGTCTGGTTGTTTAACGCAAGACTTAAACTGTTTCCCATTAATTAAAAAGTAAATGGACAGGACCATATATTGTAACCGAAGTCTACCCGCATGCTGCAGTAGAAATTCAAGATCCGAACGGTGGTGAACCATTCAAAGTCAATGGGCATATACTTAAGTTATGTGTTCAATGGGCCACCAATAATACGCTAGTCTTTGAACTCATCAGACTAGAAAACTCAAAAGTTAATTAATTAGTTTCGGAGCAGTACGTCTGGCTGAAGACGTAAAACTTAGCGCTATCTGGGAGGCAACCCGGTGTATTTTGATTATTTGAGTTATTTGTTTTTAGTGTGTTTATTTGCTTATATGTTAATTGTGTGTACCCAACTAACTTGGGGAGGATTCTCCCTCACGAACTCAGTTGTGTTTAGGTTTAAATTAAAATGTGGGTTTAATTTAAGTATTAGTATCCCCACAACAGAATTTTGAATTTAAAGCACGCAGACCAATTTATGTTAACCCAATTTAATAAGAGTAAGTTGGGGAGAGTACCCGTAAAAATTATTAAAATTGAAGAAATAGGGTTTACAGATCAGCACGCGCCCCAGATCAAAAATCCAGAGGCACGGGCGCAGGGCTACGCCCCTACGCGCTTAAAATGTTATTAAAACAGTGCCCTACGTCCCAAACAACATAAACCGTAAAAACTGGTTCCAGAACGGCGATTTGTGATTTTATAAGCCTAAAACCTTACATAAAAACATCTATTCTACGTCAGATCTTCAATCTAACGCTACTCTTTTGCAAGAATTAGCAAGATATATTCCTTTAAACGCCCTATTTTTAGTTTTCGCACATTTTAGTCGATTTAGATCATGCAAGGATGAAAACTTTTTGGGGTTTACGCTATTTTCACGAAAAAGGGTTAATAATAATCTTATATATTTATTTAATTAATAATATTTATGAAAAAGTATAAAAATTTCTATTTTTTCCAATTATGTTTTATTTTATATTTTGAAAATTGTGGTCTACGAGTTATTTTTAATTGTTGAATTAAAAGATTATTAAGTCATGCATTTATAGGATTAGATTTGACTCATAATTGGCTGTGAGAATTAGGTTAGCTAAAAAAATGGTTTTTCATTATTCATGCATAATTATTTTCAAAACCCAATTTTAATACCTTTAAATTCTCCGTTTAATTGTAGATGTCAAACCAATATCATTCTAATGGTAATCGACCCGTTAGTACCCGTTTTACCCAGACCCCTAGAATGAGAACGATTGACCCTAGGAAGGTCCGCTTTGAGAAACCCCTAAACGCGGAATTTCCCGTAGTCCCTCCGAACACTAACAATGGTAAACCCCCTAGGTTTCACATTGAGAGGACCTTAAAAGAACCCGACTTTCAGGGTTATGAAATATTACAGTGTTTTGAGAGATTGGGATGGGCTAGAGCTATACAATGGGAACTCCCATATATCCATACTAGTCAGATCAAACAGTGGTTCGCTACTGTTCGAAAAACAGACGGACATGAGGATCACGACTTTGAGGTCATGGGAATAGTAGGAAATAAGAAGGTGAGTATCTCTAGGAAAATCCATTGTGACGAATTTGGTATAGACAGAGATATTCCAAGAAGAGCAAAAGAAACATGAAAAACTGTTCCAAGTGCATTCGGATTGGCTTACAAATGGATGGGAATAGTTTTCTTTTCTGAATGTTAAATATTTTCAAAAGTTAGATATTTTGATAAGGGCATGGGTCGGGTTCCCCAAACGGGTTTGGGGGGAACTGGTTTTTTCAAAAAGTATATATACCGCCCATTTTTTTCACTTCTCCATCTTCTTCTTCTACAACTCTCAAGAACACACACTCAAGCACACACACTCAGTCTCAACTATGTCATTATCCTTCTTCGATTTTGAAGTATTTTAAAGCAATTTCGTGTCGAAAAGTGAGTACAAATTATGTTTTACATTCATTGCTACACACTTTGTGCTTAAAATCTTCACTTAATCGACTGTGGAGAATGGTTTTATGTCTGAAATGGGTGTTATCTTCGTGAATTAGAAACCCAAAGGTTTCTTGAAAAACACCTTTTTGATCGAAAATGTCCATTCTGAAAGTTGTTTATGGGATATTAAAATGCCTAAGTCATAAAACATGCGAGTAATGCATTGTCCGCGAGTTGCAACGCGCGGACACACTGTCATCTGTATAACAGCCTCATGAATTTTCTAAGTTAAAAACTAATCATGCATTGTCCGCATGTTGCTACTCGCGGATAATACTTCATCCGCATGAAGAGGAATTTTTCTAAGTTAAAAAGGCCAATTGACACTTAGTCCGCGAGTTGCAACTCGCAGATAAACCTCCCCATGCACAAAATCTGTCTGTCATAAATGTCTAAGTGACACACGCGGACACAACTTCCTTCGCGAGTCACAACTTGCGGATAATAGTCCAACCGCAAGTCATCATCAAAGAAATTGCTTGTGAAATTTCTAAGTTAAACCTGCGGCCAGAGGCTCATCCGCAAGTTCCAACTTGCGTATAACACTTCAACCGCAGGTTGGGGTCCATCTTGATTTAGAAATTATTTTCAGAACCTAACTTTCACTCATAGTTTCATCCAAGAGTTGCAACTCTCGGATGACACTACATCCGCGGGTTTTGTTGAAAATCAGTTTAATTCTATCAAACGCCCAAAATAAGACTTTTCTTGCTGGGAAGTCCTCTGTAGAAGCCCTTTAACAAATCAGTTTAATTCTATCAAACGCTCAAAACAAGAAACACTTCTGAACAAGTCGTACATTCCTTAAGAATACATATCGGACTTTCAAATGTTTTGACATGTACAATGGCATCTCGTTCCCAATAAGGAGAAAATGTACCAATCTCGAGCCCTCAGCACTCAAACCCTAACCAAGACTCTGATGAGAATATCACCTCCAGATCCGTAGCCCTTCCACCCAGACCCTCAGAACAAATATTCCCCAAACAAATGTGGCTACCCATTAAACCCAACAACTTCTTACTGGACCCCACTTCTCTTAATAAAACCGAGGAAAACACAACCATCAGACCATCTAACCGGGTCGTCGAACAGATCCTAATGGGACACCGAATTTCCTATGCCCTAACAAGCCGACCAAGACCCCGTCCATCCCAAGTATATGTGCAACAGTTCTGCCATACCCTCGCCTATCACCCCGAACCAAATCACATCACTGTTGATATAGAGGATAACACAATTGAGATACCATTCCAAATGTTTCGCCACATCCTTCGCCTTCCCTGCCGCCGTGGTTTCCCAGGCAGTCATCAGTACGATGACGAATTGCCTAAGGAAGAAATCTGCCAGGAAATCGTACAGCTTGGCTATCATGGCAACTTTCGCAAAGCCTCCGAATTCTTCCGCCGAAAACTCCTAGGCCATTGGTACTACCTATACTCAATCCTTGACCGTTGCCTTACTGTCAAGGCCTCCGGAGCTGACCGAGCAAGTCCCAGAATTTTACGGATCTTTCACAGCATTGCTTATAACCGCCATCACAAATACGCCAGGACCTTGTGGACTGAATTGCTAGAGGTCATCCAGGCTAAAGGGACAAGACGAGCGAGAAAGTTTGTTCTAGCCTAGTGATTCCTTCCACTGCTCATCTCATACTGCATGACACAAATCCCAGAGAACAGATGCAGAAAACATGAAGTCGGGGTGAGGGATTTCCAAATAAAATAGTTTCATGATCCGATCTCTCCCCCCAGAATCCAAGTAAGGCCAATACCAGAAGAGCTGCTCGCATAAGCTGATCCAGAATCTAAGGCTGTTAGACAGTACTTTGAGAGAGATGCTCCTGTGGCACAGCCAGAACCGGCTGTGCCTGCCCAAGGAAAATGAAACTGAGAGGGGACATGAGGGTAGAGAGCTAGAGGTTGAAGCAGCAGGAGATAGGGAAAGTGAGTAAACGCACACTGCGCATCTATCACCTCTAAACATCCCATCTTCTGATAATAGTGATGATAATGATAATGATGATGATGATGATACTCCCCGCGCCTAAGTTCCAAAGCATTTTTTCTCACAACTTTGCGAGAGATAATCAAGAGTTGAGGGGGAGGTAGGACAATAGTAGAGAGTTCCCAGCCAGAAATAAGTCGGGCCACCACATCTGCTTCTGGCGCCCATGTGTTGGGCGCCGATATTGAAATAGACACCACTAGCCCAGTGATGCATGCACAAACCCCACCCAGCCACTCACCGGTTTCTCAACAAGCCGGTGTTTCACATTCTCACGGGGATCAAGAACATAATCTATCTACGGCACATTTAGAGTCCGCAGATATTGAACAAGGATGACAACTGCCCCATTTGCCGCCATCAATTCTTGCAAAATTGAGTCTAGAGCCCGTTGATATTGAACAATCCTTGGCTAAGACACTCGGATCAATTCAAACACAATGCCTGAGTGGCAATGTCGGAACACTCGGAGTTGTGCACACTCAAAGTGCACCGACGATGATGAGTGGAAGTCATGTCTTGACCACATCAATGCCAATCATGAGCACAGGCCATGAAGGGATCTCTTCGGAGTCTCCCGAGATGTGAACAGACAGCCCAAGTGGCCCCGGGTTACTCCCGGACTCAGTGTCCAAAATCGAGTTTGTTGAGTTTAAGGCGCTCATGTCACAACAACTAAGTGACATGTTCACCTTTATGCCTCATCAGCCGGTCGTTCCTCAAGCCCCCACCCTTGATGAAGCCAAGCGCACCTTTCATACCATACTTAAAGCTTCATAGAATCTATCATCAACCAATGCCTTGCTGTTGGAAATCTTGAACAATGAAGCCTCCGGCTCCTCATCTTCTTCAACAGCAAACCCACTTGTCACTCAAATGGGCGAGCGGTTAAAAGTTATTGCTGAATCTTGTAATGTAGCCGCTCAAGGTACCAAGCGAAAGCATGATGATCAGGAGGATCCTGATCACCATGAGGGGGATAAAAGGGTAAGAGCCGCTGGCGAAGCTCCGATGATCATAGAAGAATCAGCTCCTCCAAGTCCAAAACAATCTGCACCATCTCATCAAGTCGGGCCCCAGCAATCTGAAACAGAATTCCAAGATGAGTCTCTTGAGGAATCTATCTCAGGAGCTCATCTATCTCTTACTGTCTGGGAGGAACCCGAGAATTTCACTAACAATCGCTCCGCATTGAATATGCTTGTGAAGAAGGAGTAGACCCACAAGATTTTGAATTTGAACTCCCTTCTAATGATCCAATATCACCATCTCCTTCTCCGTCTCCAATAAAAGTGCCAACACCTGTTACATCTCCAGATCCAACTCCGTCAGTCCAACAAGCCTCCGAAAGTCCATTGATTATTCAGGTTATTCCAAACCAATCTTTCGAGCCGACTGAATATTCAAGAGTATTTCCTATCTTCCAAGAGCGATCTGATGTACCTCCTCTTACCTCTGCTGCCCCAAATGTCTTTAAAGAAATCAAAAGGTTGCAAGTGGGGAATGCCTGGAGGTGCTAGTTCTTCTCAAAAACGAGAAGAATGACACGTTGAAACACTAACTTCCCAAAACCATTGACTGGGTAAAGCAGAGGGTAAGAAACCCCTATATGGAAGAGAAGTGTAGGAGGATGTTTGCTCGTGAGTTAAAGACTATGAGAGCCTACCTAATCTGGTCTCTAGAAGGAATGGAACAAAGAAATAGATCGGTGTATGTTGCAATGATCGGAAATCTAAGAAAGAGTAAAGAATACGTCAGAAGCCAGCCTCCTATTGTTAAAGTTTTAAAGATTAAGTTCGACAAGTTCTTGAGTATATTCTATCCCATTATTGAAGTCGAACGGGGAGACCAAACTTTATCTACCTTCACCAGAGGCAGACATTCCTAACTTGTTCTTGCAGGATCTTGAATTTTCATATCTACATCTGCTTCACAACA
Organism: Centrapalus pauciflorus; assembly: GCA_020465985.1. Taxonomy (NCBI): domain Eukaryota; kingdom Viridiplantae; phylum Streptophyta; class Magnoliopsida; order Asterales; family Asteraceae; genus Centrapalus; species Centrapalus pauciflorus. Next base: position 117,213 of record JAANYP010000162.1, read on the forward strand.
AGAGCCGAGATCCCTTTCATATGAATGCTTAAAGGTGTATATTCAAGTTTCTTCGCCGTAATCTCACACTGTCCATCATATTTGATTTCCAAATGGCATTAGAGGCGAGACAAAGAAAAGTGAATCTGCTTGCACTGAAACAAAATACTCTAGGCCTTGAACGTTTCTCAGTTTACAAAGTGCTTACATCGCCAACGGTTGAAGTAGTTTATCTAAATTCACGAAGAAAGAAAGCGCTGATGAGAAGAGATGAAATAGAGAATTATTGTGACCGGACGTTATAGATGGTCAAAAAGACGCTTATGTTAAGAACTGACAAGCTTAAGGAAACATTAAAGCTTAGTACAAGAATCTGGGAACTTAAAGCCATGCTACAACTCGTTAGAGACTTCCAACAGGACGTCCGAGACAAGCTGGAGTACAGGATGACTATCAGACGACGTGACCGATATTTTGACCAAAGGAAACTGATCACCAACTTGAAACCAATATCTGAAAGCTAATCACAAAGGGGGAGGATGTTTGATCTAATAGTTGTGATAGTTTCTGGGTTTGAATTGTAATAAATGAAACTTATTTTTGTGTTCATTTTGTAAGGTTTCGAAGTTCCATGTAAATGGGTTCAAAGACCAAAAGGTCAACCCATGGGTTTGGATAGTTTAGATCCATTTACTTTCTTATAAATAGTTAAGTTTTAGGTTTTCATTTCTAGCTATTCAACAGATTGTACGTACGTGATTCAGAACGCAATTAAGGTTTATCTAATCTTTGAATGTTCTTATTATTCATAATATTATTCATATTGTTCTTCATGTTCTTAATGTGATTGATTATATTTTGAATGTCAATTGAATGTTTAGTGAATGATTCTAATATGTGAATTACAATTTTGGATCAAAGAGATAGATAGGTGTATGTTGCAATGATCGGAAATCTAAGAAAGAGTAAAGAATCTGTTAGAAGGCGGTCTCCTATTGTTAAAGTTTTAAAGATTAAGTTCGACAAGTTCTTGAGTATATTCTATCCAATTTTTGAAGTCGAACTGGAAGATCGAACTTTATCTACATTCACTAGAGGCAGACTTTCCTAACTTGTTCTTGTAGGATCTTGAATTTTTAAATCTACATCTGCTTCACAACAAGAGCCGAGACCCCGCTCATATGAATGCTTAAAGGTGTCAAATTTCTTCGCCGTTATCTCACACTGTCCAACATATTTGATTTCCAAATGGCATTAGAGGCGAGACAAAGAAAAGTGAATCTGCTTGCACTGAATCAAAATACTCCGGGCCTTTAACGTTTCTCAGTTTTGAAAGTGCGTACATCGCTACTGTGACGGGACGTTATACATGGTCCAAAAGATGCTTATGATCAGAATCAACAATCTTAAGGAAGCATTAAAGCTCGGTACAATAATCTGGGAACTTAAAGCCATACTACAACTCGTTAGAGACTTCCAACAGGACGTCCGAGACAAGCTGGAGTACAGGATGACTATCAGACGACTTGACCGATATTTTGACCAAAGGAAGCTGATCACCAACTTGAAACCAATATCTGAAAGCTAATCACAAAGGGGGAGGATGTTTGATCTAAAAGTTGTGATAGTTTCTGGGTTTGAATTGTAATAAATGAAACTTATTTTTGTGTTCATTTTGTAAGGTTTCCAAGTTCCATGTAAATGGGTTCAAAGTCCAAAAGGTCAACCCATGGGTTTGGATAGTTTAGATCCATTTACTTTCTTATAAATAGTTAAGTTTTAGGTTTTCATTTGTAGCCATTCAACTGATTACACGTACATGATTCAGAACGCAATTAAGGTTTATCTAATCTTTGAATGTTATTATTATTCATAATATTATTCATATTGTTCTTCATGTTCTTATTGTGATTGATTAAATTATGAATGTCAATTGAATGTTTATTGAATGGTTCTTATATGGGATTTACAGAATGAAACAAAGAGATAGATCGGTGTATGTTGCAATGATCGGAAATCTAAGAAAGAGTAAAGAATCCGTTAGAAGCCGATCTCCTAATTTTAAAGTTTTAAAGGTTAAGTTCGACAAGTTCTTGAGTATATTCTACACCATTTTTGAAGTCGAACGGGAAGACCGAACTTTATCTACATTCACTAGAGGCAGACTTTCCTAACTTGTTCTAGCAGGATCTTGAATTTTTAAATCTACATGTGCTTCACTACAAGAGCCGAGACCCCATTCATATGAATGCTTAAAGGTGTATCATCAAGTTTCTTCGTCGTAATCTCACACTGTCCATCATATTTGATTTCCAAATGGAATTAGCGGCGAGATAAAGAAAAGTGAATCTGCTTGCACTGAATCAAAATACTCCCAGCCTTTAACTTTTCTCAGTTTTGAAAGTCCGTACATCGCCAACGGTCGGAGTGGTAATCTCACTTTGTCGATCATCTTTTATTTTCAAACCAAGATCTGAAAGCTAATCACAAAGGGGGAGGATGTTTGATCTAAAAGTTGTGATAGTTTCAGGGTTTGAATTGTAATAAATGAAACTTATTTTTGTGTTCATTTTGTAAGGTTTCAAAGTTCCATGTAAATGGGTTAAAAGACCAAAAGGTCAACCCATGGGTTTGGATACTTTAGATCCATTTACTTTCTTATAAATTGTTAAGTTTTTGGTTTTCATTTGTAGCTATTCAACTGATTGTACGTACGTGATGCAGAATGCAATTAAGGTTTATTTAATCTTTGAATATTCTTATTGTTCATAATATTATTCATATTGTTCCTCATATTCTTTATGTGATTGATTATATTATGAATGTCTATCGAATGTTTATTGAATGCTTCTAATATGGGAATTACAGAATGGAACAAAGAGATAGATCGGTGTATGTTGCAATGATCGGAAATCTAAGAAAGAGTAAAGAATCTGTTAGAAGCCGGTCTCATATTGTTAAAGTTTTAAAGATTAAGTTCAACAAGTTCTTAAGTATATTCTATCCCATATTTGAAGTTATACGGGAAGACCGAACTTTATCTACCTTTACAGAGACAGATTTCCCTAACTAGTTTTTGTAGGATCTTGAGTTTTTATATCTACATATACTACATAATAAGAGCAGAGATCCAGTTCATATGAATGCTCAACGATGTATTATCAAGTTTCTTAGCAGTAATCTCACTTTGTCGATCATTTTTTATTTTCAAACGGTTATAAGCTAGGCAACGGAAAGTCAATCTACTAGCATCGAATCAGAATACTCCGGGCGTTGACATTTCTCAGTTTCGAAAGTGCGTACATCGCCAACGGTCGGAATGGTATAACTGAATTCGCAAAGAAAGAAAGCGCTGATGGGAAGAGATGAATTTTAAAAGTACTGCGACGGGACGTTATACATGGTTAGAAAGATGCTTATGACCAGGTTTCAACAATCTTAAGGAAGCATTAAAGCTCGGTACAAGAATCTGGGAACTTAAAGCCATACTACCACTCGTTAGAGACTTCCAACAGGACGTCCGAGACAAGCTGGAGTACAGGATGATTATCAGATGACTTGACCGATATTTTGACCAAAGGAAGCTGATCACCAACTTGAAACCAAGATCTGAAAGCTAATCACAAAGGGGGAGGATGTTTGATCTAAAAGTTGTGATAGTTTCAGGGTTTGAATTGTAATAAATGAAACTTATTTTTGTGTTCATTTTGTAAGGTTTCAAAGTTCCATGTAAATGGGTTAAAAGACCAAAAGGTCGACCCATGGGTTTGGATAGTTTAGATCCATTTACTTTCTTATAAATATTTAAGTTTTAGGTATTCATTTGTAGCTATTCAACTGATTGTACGTACGTGATGCAGAATGCAATTAAGGTTTATCTAATCTTTGAATGTTCTTATTGTTCATAATATTATTCATATTGTTCTTCATCTTCTTCATGTGATTGATTATATTATGAATGTCTATCGAAAGTTTATTAAAAGCTTCTAATATGGGAATTACAGAATGGAACAAAGAGATAGATCGGTGTATGTTGCAATGATCGAAAATCTAAGAAAGTGTAAAGAATATGTTAGAAGCCGGTCTCATGTTGTTAAAGTTTTAAAGATTAAGTTCGACAAGTTCTTGAGTATATGCTATCCCATCTTTGAAGTTGTACGGGAAGACCGAACTTTATCTACCGTTACAGAGACAGATCTCCCTAACTTGTTTTTGCAGGATCTTGAGTTTTTATATCTACATCTACTACATATTAAGAGCACAGATCCAGTTCATATGAATGCTCAACGATGTATTATCAAGTTTCTTCGCCGTAATCTCACTTTGTCGATCATTTTTGATTTTCAAATGGCGTTAGAAGCTAGACAACGGAAAGTCAATCTACTAGCACCAAATCAGAATACTCCGGGTGTTGAACGTTTCTCAGTTTCGAAAGTGCGTACATCGCCAACGGTCGGTGTGGTATATCTGAATTCGCAAAGAAAGAAAGCACTGATGAGAAGAGATAAATTGGAAACGTACTGCGACGGGACGTTATAAATGGTCAGAAAGATGCTTATGATCAGAATCAACAATCTTAAGGAAGCATTAAAGCTCGGTACAAGAATCTGGGAACTTAAAGACGTACTGCAACTCGTTAGAGACTTCCAACAGGATGTCCGAGACAAGATGGAGCACAAGATGACTATCAGACATCTTGACCGATATTTTGATCAAAGGAAGCTGATCACCAAATTGAAACCACGATCTGAAAGCTAATCACAAATGGGGAGAATGTTAGATCTAGAAGTTGTGATAGTTTCAGGGTTTGATTTGTAATAATTGAAACTTAGTTTTGTGTTCAATATGTAAGGTTTCAAAGTTCATTGTAAATTGGTTAAAAGACCAAAATGTTAACCCATGGGTATGGATAGTTTATATCCATTTACTTTCTTATAAATAGTTAAGTTTTTGGTTTTCATTTGTAACCATTCAACTGATTGTACGTACGTGGATTGGAAAGCAATTAAGGTTTATCTAATCCTTTAATGTTCTTATTGTTCTTCATAATATTCATATATTGTTCATTGTGTTCTTCAGGTTTATAATATTATTCATTGTATGGTTGAATGTTGAATGAATGCTTCTATTATGGGAATTACAGAACTGGGTTTTTGAATGGGTAGCATTTGAACTGCCAACCCATGCTTGCACTGCATGGTTTACACATACATTGAGGCTTACACTGCTTGATTTCACATACATGGGGCTTACACTGCCCATGGTTAAGCATTGCTTGTAAAGAAATATTTGTTGTTTGCATAATCTGTTATCTCACTAAGCTTTAGCTTACTGTTGACTCACAATGTTTTCAGGCAAAGGCAAAAGTGTAGCAGGACCTTCTACTTAAGCAAATTTCAATTCAATATCCCGGACTCTTAGAAGCTATTGGTACACCGATATTGTAGCTTTGGGCTGGGATATATGATTTGTAAAACAATTATGATGTTGTGATAGTTAGACTTAATCACTGTAGACATGTTTTCTATTGCTTTAGTGTGGATTTGCTTAATTCTGATTTAAGTATTCAATTTCAATTACCATGATATTCATTGGGTTGTTTGTTGATCCTGGTGATCTAATTATAATATCAAAATAAGAGGGCGTCACAGGTTTTGGTATCAGAGCATTAGTTTGAGGTTTCTAGTGTCCGCGAGGACTTGGACTCAAACTTAGGTTATGATATTAAAATGGACTCCTAGGAAATGATTAGAACTAAGATAGGATTGACATGCACACGAGGACAATTAAAGGGTAACTGTAAACACTTAGGACTTACAACAAATGTTCTAAATATAAATTGTTATATTTCAGAAAATGTCAGGAGACGATATGACACCTCAACAAATGTTCCAGATGATGCGAGCTCTCATGGAACAAAACAATGAGCTACAATCCAAAAGAATGGCTGAACAGGCTCAGTCATTTGCCGACCAGTTAAGAGCCAGAGATGAGGCCGAAGCGAAATGAAAGGCCGATAAATGGAAGAACAAAGAGCAACAACAGGACGACCAAGAGGAAAGGCAAGACACTGGGTCTTCCAACAAATCAAGGGGTTGTAGGTTTAAGGACTTCAAAAGTAACGGGGCTGTTACTTTTGACGGAACTGGAGATGCTGTCACAGCATTGGAATGGATCACCACCACGGAGAGAACTTTCAGAATCAGCGACTGCGATGAAAAGGACATTGTCCGCTTTGCAACGGCAATGTTTGCAAGGGACGTAGTAATGTGGTGGGATGCAATGACACATGTGTTGACGATGGAGGTAGTGTCACACATGTCCTGGAGCGAGTTCAAGGAAGTATTCTCTCAGCAATACTGTCCTAGCGCCGTCTAGAGGCGAAGTTTCTGAAGCTGACTCAAGGAACGTAAACGGTTACACAATATGCCGTTGAGTTCACCCGATTAAGCTTGTTCGCACCGCATCAAGTCGACACGGAAGAAAGAAAGATAGCCCGGTTTGAGGCCGGACTAGACTATGAGATTCGCCGAACCATGAGTGGGGTTCGGTATACAACATTTGCTGGTTTACTGGAAGCTGCTCAAAATGTGGAGCAGATCGTGCTGTTATCAGGGTATGTTATAGGGTCAGCCGCCGCAACACCGACTCAACCGTCGCCGCCAAAAAGGCAGCGAGAGTCTGGATCATCTCGATTCTCTCCTCAATCCCATTAACAATCTTCATCACCCAAGAAGGGAAGTGCCTTTTCAGCCAGTTCAGAAATGAGAGACTGCAGGCGCTGCAGGAAGGCGCACTCTGGGGAGTGGAAGACTCAGGATATGTACTACTTTCGTTGTGGGCAGAAGGGCCATCACTGGGAGCGTTGTCCTTGAAAAGATGATGCATGCTACAACTGCCACAGACTTGGTCATTTTGCAAGGGACTGCCCGAAACCCCCACGAGATCAGAATGTTCAATAATCGACAACAAGATCTTCTGCAGCTTCCACTGCTCGCAGGGATCAATCTCAAAGGGCTCTAACAAGGGCGTTCCAAATCACAGCTGAAGAAGCAAAAGATAACCCGGAGGTGGTCACTGGTACGTTCTTTGTAAATTCCATTCCTGCACGTATACTGTTTGATTCCGGAGCCAATCGTTCGTTTGTCTCCACTACATTTGCTCGTCAATTCAATATGGCTACTTCGAAACTGCAATTTGTACTTGATATAGAGACTGCTAGCAACATGTTAGTTAAAGCAGACAAAGTATATAGGAATTTCACATTGTTTGTAGATGATGTAGTGTTCAACATAGACTTAATTCCCATGGAGTTCGGGGAATCCGATGTTACAATAGGCATGGACTGGTTGGTTCACAATGAGGCCCAGATTGTATGCGTGAAGAGAATGATTAAGATCACCACTCCCGAGGGCCGAGATATTTGTATTTACGGGGACAGACGCAAAGGCGACTTGTGCCTTATTTCAATTGCAAAAGCCCGAAAGCACGTTGCTAAGGGTTGTTCAGCTTATTTAGCCTACGCTGTCGATGCTAAGGCTGAAATCCAATCTCCTTCCACTGTTCCCGTTGTCTCAGAATTTCCAGATGTCTTTGCAGAAGATATCTCGGGATTGCAACCTGATCGTCAAGGGGAATTCCGTATTGATCTGATTCCTGGAGCTGCTCCAATAGCAAAGGCTCCGTACCGTTTAGCTCCTGCAGAAATGCAGGAAATGATGAAACAGTTACAGGAGCTACTTGACAAAGGCTTTATCCGTCCAATTTCATCTCCTTGTGGCGCTCCTGTTCTGTTCGTCAAGAAGAAAGATGGCACATTGCGTATGTGCATCGACTACCAAGAACTCAATAAAGTCACAATCAAGAACAAGTACCCATTGCTCGGATTGATGATCTCTTCGACTAGTTAAAAGGCGCAAGTTAGTTTTCGAAGATTGATCTTCGCTCGGGTTATCATCAACTCAAAGTGCATCCTGATGACATTCCAAAGACGGCTTTCAGAACTCGTTACGGACACTACGAGTTTCTGGTAATGCCATTCGGTCTCACAAATGCGCCAGCTGCTTTCATGGATCTCATGAACAGAGTCTGCCGGTCAATGCTCGACAAATTGGTCATCGTGTTCATCGATGACATTCTCATCTATTCAAAGACCGAAGAGGATCAGGCAGCACATCTGCGAGAATTTCTAGAGTTGCTGCGCAAAGAGCGACTTTATACCAAATTCTCTAAGTGTGAATTCTGGTTGAGGCAGGTACGTCTCAACACTCGAAACATTTCATGATCCTTATACTCAATCATAAACTCTTTGTTAACTTGTACTTTCTAAACATACAATTCAGATCCAATTCTTGGGGCACGTGATATCTGGTGCTGGGATTGCTGTTGATCTTGCAAGGATCGAAGCTATCCAGAACTGGGAATCACCCCGCAACGCCTCAGAAATTCGTAGCTTCCTGGGATTGGCTGGTTATTACCGCCGATTCATCAAAGACTTCTCCAAGATCACCGTTCCGCTTACAAAGCTTACTCGCTAGAACACGACCTTCTTTTGGAAAGAAGAACAACAAGTGGCTTTTGACAGATTGAAGAGACTGCTAAGTGAAGCACCAGTGTTAGCCCTGCCTGAAGGGAACGAGGACTTCATAGTCTATACAGATGCATCAGGCATGGGTTTGGGTGCTGTTCTGATGCAAAGAGGAAATGTCATAGCATACGCTTCCAGACAGCTCAAACCACATGAGAAAGATTACTCTACTCATGATCTAGAGCTAACTGCTGTGACTTTCGCTCTCAAACTTTGGAGGCACTATTTGTACGGAACCAAATGTCAGCTCTACACCGATCACAAGAGTTTGAAGTACATATTCAGTCAGAAGGACTTGAATATGAGACAGAGAAGGTCAATGGAACTGATAAAAGACTATGATTGTGAAATTCTCTATCATCCAGGGAAGGCCAACGTAGTGGCCGATGCCCTAAGTCGAAAAGCGTATTGCAAGGCATATTGTTATGCCTTGACTTCTACAATTTTGACATCAACTATCATAGATGATGTAAGAGCTACTCAAATGGAGGCTCTAAAGGAGGAGAATGTAAAGAATGAAAATATCAGAGTTCAACTACCGTTAATGCAAGATGATGGAACCGGACTAAAGGGTGTTTACGGCAGAATTTGGGTTCCTAAGTTCGGGAACATGCGAGAAGAAATTCTTGTAGAAGCTCATCAATCCAAGTTCTCAATTCACCCTGGAAGCACAAAAATGTACAACGACTTGAAAGCCGACTTCTGGTGGCCAAGGTTGAAAAGAGACGTTGGGCAATTTGTAGAAAGGTGCAGGACTTGTCGTCTAGTCAAAGCAGAACACCAACAGCCCTATGGTAGTATGCAACCTCTTCCTATTCCAGAATGGAAGTGGGTCCATATTACTATGGATTTCATAACAAAGCTGCCCAAAACACGTCGTCAACATGATGCCATTTGGGTCATCGTTGACCGTCTGACAAAATCTGCTCATTTCATTCCCATTCGGGAAACCTACTCACTGGACTGTCTTGCCCAGATCTACCTTAACGAAATCATCATTAGGCATGGTGTGCCTAAGTCTATTGTCTCCGACCGAGATAGTAGATTCACTTCCAACTTCTGGGCTGCTTTACAAAACGGTCTTGGTACTCGTATTGCAATGAGTACTGCCTGTACACCCCAATCTGATGGTCAAAGTGAAAGAACAATCTTAACCCTCAAAGACATGCTCAGAGCCTGTGTCATGGATTTGGGTGGTAACTGGAACGATCACCTCCCATTGGTTGAATTCTCCTACAACAACAGTTACCATTCCACAATCAAGATGGCACCATTCGAGTTCCTATACGGAAGAAAGTGTAGGACTCCAACCTGTAGGTGGGAAACAGGAGAAACTTCAATCGCTGGTCCTGCCTTATTGCAAGAAACCAATGAAAAGATCCAACTCATTCGACGGTACATGAAAACGGCACAAGATCGGCAAAAGAACTACCACGATCGCCGTAATAAAGCGATAGAGTTTCAGAAGGATGATTGGGTCTACTTGAAGGTGTCCCCAATGAAAGGTGTTACAAGATTCATAAAGAGAGGAAAGCTATCACCTCAGTTTATAGGACCCTTCCGTATATTAGAAAGAGTTGGTAATCAGTCCTACCATTTGGACTTGCCGGAAGAGTTATCAGGTGTTCACCCGGTATTTCATGTGGGCTACTTAAGAAAGAGTCTGGTGCGCGGAAGGGAACCATGGACTGACCATTCAGACATTAAGATTGACGAACGGCTAAGATTCGTGGATGAGCCGGAATGCATTTTGGAAACAAAAGTCAAGAAACTCCGTAATAAGGAAATCAAGATGGTGCTGGTCAAGTGGAAGCATCATAGGGGAGCTAACCACACTAAGTACCCAAGTTTGTTTAGCGCAGCATGACTTCTCGGACGAAGTATAGGCGTGGTGGAGCCCATGCTGTAAAATCCCAAATTTTCAATTATATGTAATTTACAATTTGAAGGACTTAATTGTTGTATTATTGGATGATTATGTTAATTTAAGTCAATTTCGATCATTATATCAGTTAAATAAGAAAATACGAAGATGAGGGGTATAATGAGCAAATAGATGAAGTGACAAATAAAAAGGTGGAAAGGCCATTCATTTATCAAAATCTCACTCTCTCTCTACACTCTCTCGTCTCTCTCTTTCTCTCACTAAGAACCTACGGGTTCTTCATCAAAATTCCCAAAAAATCAACAAATTTAAAGTGTAAAAGTTGGATTCAAGTGGCATATTAGGAACTATAACTGCTACAACAAACGATTTGAGGTAACAGTTACTCATATTTACGAATTCTTGAAGTTCTATTCGGTTTTTAGTGAGAACCGAATCATAAGATTCCGGTTTAGATTGTTAATGCATGTTGTATGTTGCCATGGAAATGTTAAAATCGAACATGTATGATGTAGTATACCAAATTTCAGAATCAGACGCCCTAAGTATGATTTTGAAGTAAGTGTGTGTTTTTAGTGTGTGTGTTCATCGATACATCTTGAAAAAGGAACAAATATGGGTTAATTTTGTATATTAGTGTTATGATTTAAGTTCAGAGATAGCATATAAGTTCATATTTACAATGCTAAATTCAAAAACATGCATAAACTGACCAGAATGTATAATCTGGAAAATCTGGAAATTATTAAGTACGAACTCTGAATGATGAACTCGGTCCGGATCCATCCGAATTCGGATCCGTACCCAGTTCGGACCAATAGCAATTCGGGTCTGTAACCAATCCGGACCATACACAATTTTGGACCACTAGTAATTTTGGATCCCATACGCAATTTCGGACCATACACTCATTTCGGACTAACCCTATTTCGGACCTACCCCAACTTCGGATCTCACTCAATTCGGACCATCCGGATTTCGGACCATCCGAATTCGGATGTGGTCCGAATTCAATTAGATTTTCATTTAAATTACAGAATACAAGTCTTAAGCAATTACTGACACAAAATCACTATTACACTTAATTTACAGATCATTGTGGTGTTATCAAAACACATATTGATTCAGAGACAAATTGCACTGTACAAATCACTGTGAGTAACAGATTGTCATTCTAACATTTATTGTTTTTGCATTTATGTTTATATATTCAATGGCATGTTCACATTGTTCATATACATCATTTGGCACTCGTACATGATTTGTTGTTATGATGCACACTCGTACTTGACATGTAACACACATGTAGCCAGCGTTAATTTGAAAGTGCATCTATTTACATCATGCATGCACTACATGATCATTACTTCACAATCTGATGCGATCTGGACTGGGGCTGACAGCAGGCCACTGTCGGGGACTGATCATCCCACTCGTTATCCCGTCAGGTTCGGCACATCCCCGATCAGCATTTGAACTGCCAACCCATGCTTGCACTGCATGGTTTACACATACATTGAGGCTTACACTGCCTGATTTCACATACATGGGGCTTACACTGCCCATGGTTAAGCATTGCTTGTAAAGAAATATTTGTTGTATGCATAATCTGTTATCTCACTAAGCTTTAGCTTACTGTTGACTCACAATGTTTTCAGGCAAAGGCAAAAGTGTAGCAGGACCTTCTACTTAAGCAAATTTCAATTCAATATCTCGGAGTCTTAGAAGCTATTCGTACACCGATATTGTAGCTTTGGGCTGGGATTTATGATTTGTAAAACAATTATGATGTTGTAATAGTTAGACTTAATCACTGTAGACATGTATTCTATTGCTTTAGTGTGGATTTGCTTAATTCTGATTTAAGTATTCAATTTCAATTACCATGATATTCATTGGGTTGTTTGTTGATCCTGGTGATCTAATTATAATATCAAAACAAGAGGGCGTCACATCATGGAATAGCATTCAATAAACAATACGATTTTGCTCAGTGTATATGGGAGGATTTGAAAGAAGTGGTGCTTGCAAAGACCCCTAATAGAGCGAGGAAGTTTGTGCCACTACAACATTTTATTCAAATTTTGATAAGAGGCATATTGAGGGCCAATGAAAAAATTCCAAAGAGATCAAATTTTCAAAAGTACCCAGATTACTAATGATGAGCATGCACAAAGTTCAGGACGATCGTAATTCCAATATCATGCCGATTCCTGAAGCTTTGTTGAAGTATGCAGATGCGAATGCTGAGAGTGTGAGGTTGTATAGAATTGATCACGCTCCTTTTGAAACTCAAGAACTGAGTTTTCCTACCCAAGGAGATCTAAGTGAGGAGGTACGTCAACACGGGGTTGATATACACGGAAACCTAATTGAGAGAGAGGGTGTAGCAGAGGAAGAAAGGGGTGGTGAGAATGAATCTGATTTGGAGCGAACATTGTCAAATATACCAGAAGGGGAAATGAGGGTGAGGATGATGATGATGATGATAATGATGAAAACACTGATGATATGGGTCGTGCTGGAGAAAGAATTGATAAATCTCAAATTATGAGTTTACCTGAAAAAGAGGTTGATAAGGTGGTGAGTGTGAGGGAGATCCCAAACCTAGAATGCCAGGAAGCTACGACTGCTGTTAGCTCTCCTGTGAGAGTTAACATTGAAGTAGTCAGTACCCAACTAGAGACTGCAAACCCCACCGGCCACTCATCTCCTTCTCAACAAGGAGATGTTTCATTTTTGCACAAGGAGATAGCACAAGAACTATCCTGGGATCCTTTGGATATTATGGATATTGAAATAAGTACATAGCTGCCCGAGTGTACATTTCTTCATGCACCAGTCATAGAACCAATTCAAAGTAGGACACTTTAGTCTACTTCATTTGTTGAAGTAAGTACAGGAGGACTTAGTGTCCCTGTAAAAACAACGAAAGTGTCAGAAGCATTCGTTGCTCCGTCACTTGAAATAGTTGGAAGTCCTACCAGAGATACAACATTGCCAACTCTGAACGTAGGCCATGCAGATGTGCTTTCTACAAGTTCCACCGTCGTGCCAACTGGAAGTCTTAGTGACCCATGTGTGAGCACGTACCTTCGTTACCGAAACAAGACTGAATGAAGTCATTGTTGGAGTTTCTGATTAGATGTCCACTCAGTATACTGAGATGATGAATCAAATGTCAAATATTCAAAGACTGTTGAAAGGGAAGGCTACTGCGGAGGTGGAAGAAGAAGAAAAGCAAATCTCCAATAATGAGCTGAGAGACTACTATTTTGAGCAGTTTGATGTAATGAGGGAAAGACTGATGGGATTGGAAAACACGGTTGTAAGTGCTCTTGGATCGTTATCAGAATGATTTTCTTTATTGAGCAGACATGTAAATTTCAAGCTTCAGGGACAAAACGTAAACATGAGGATCATGATGATGACTCCGATGATGCTCCTCATGAGGGCGAGAAGAGGACAAAGCTTGGAGATGCTGAACTTCAAATGGTAGTATTCATAGAGAAACAGACTAGAGATAAAGGTGTAAGTGAAGCGGGTGGCTCAAAAGAAAAACCAGTTGATGTTGAGTATGAGTTGGAATTGATTCTTTATGTTGATGTTCCAGTTCCTGTGAATATTCAATCTGGAATTTATAACTTTGAGGATTATGAGGATTCAGATAATGAAGAAGAAGAAGAAGTGTTAAGAATTGAAGATGTTGAAAAAGAAATTGATGTGTCTGAAGATGAAGTATTTGAATTGTCTGATGCCATTCTGAGAGCTGAAAGGATGGTAAATGAGGAGGAGTTAGTTGAAGAAATTTTAAGAGATGAAATGCCAACACCAACGATTGAAAATCTTGCGGTGACGGTTACAGTCAAGGAAGAATATGATACATTTCCAGTTGATGATGTGGTTCCTGAAACTGTTAAAGTGTTGAATGAAGTTGAGTTAATGAATAAATTCTTCAAGAGTTATACATTGGCGGATGAATCTGAAAGACAACATCACTTGAGATATGTTGTTCAAGAAGAAGTTCAAAAGGAAATCAATGGTATGCTTACTTTGTTGAATGAGGATGAGATAAGAAAGAAGAAGGTTAAGAAGTTAAATATTTCTGGAAAGTTGAATGAGGACTTCATAAAGAAAAGAAATAACTTCCATTTGTGGAAGATCACTTAGAGAATAAGATATTTTGCAATAAGCGTGCCGCATGTTCATTTTTGAAGCTATTCAGAGTAATCGAGCCGAACATGCCTAATCTTGTGATTACGCTAATTTTCTACAAAATAAAACTCAACGAATTGAAGATGTAAGAAGTGAGTTTAGAATAGTTGATCTTGTTTGGATTGAATAAGATCGGTCTGTAAATATCTTCTATCCCACATTCACTGTGATGAGAGATGACGGAAAGACATATGTTTTCAGTGAAGCTGACTTGTTTAATATCAACTTGGTGGATGTAGAATACTTGTTTGATTATTTGTGCCGAAATAAAAGAGAAGAATATTGTCGTTTTGCACTGAAGGCCCTATTCCATTTCATGCATACAAAGTTGGTACTCATGTGAATACAAGATCTGCAAATTATAGTTGAGCAAGGAATGAGAAGAATTAATATCACAGCTCCAAGCATATTTATCAGACATATGGAAAGGCTGAATGAGTATCAAGTTGTTATGGCTAAGCATCCAGTGGTCATCTACAAAGACAAGAAACAAAAGAAGAGAGCTATGAGGATGGTTGAACTAAACAAGTATTGTGATGATACTCTACAGAAGGTAATGACAGGATTGAAAGGAAAACTTGCGTCTGATTCATAGAGAAAATCAAAGACAGGAGGACTTAGTCGAAATGATAGAAAGATGATGGTAGAGTTTATTGCAAAGATTCGAGGCTAATGAACAGAAAGAGCATCGGGAGGTTCGAGGTGAAGCTGGGGCTTAAAGATTAAAGACTAATAATCATTCAAAAAAGGGAGAGATTGTTAGGAATTGTTTTTGTTTATGAATATTATAAGTCTAGGGGTCACTTTGTAATATTTCAATTGATTGTGTTTTATATATAAATAGGTGAATGTACTATTGTTGATGTATGCATCAGTACCGTAAATTACACGAATTATTCTTCTCTTGTACGGATTGATTGACTAGGGTTCCGTGCTTTCAACACTCGTATTGTAATTATCCCAACAAATCAATTCAATCATTCACTTAGTCTTGATATTGTTGTTCTTAAATTTTGAATTCATTATTGTAATTGATTAATACTTAATATCAGTCTTCGTAGTCTTAAACAAATCCATAAGTAATTAAAAGAAAAAAAAGGAAACATATATTGTTAAGGTGATTCTTGCTTATTAAGGCATACAATCCACTTTGAAGGATCATGGTTATTAAAGAGGGAGACTTTTTATTCCATTCGAGCTGCCAAACATAGTGATACAATTTAATAACTTAAGAGTTTTATCAATATGAACTACTGAAAGCAATGTTTTTTTAGGGGGGGGGGGGGGGGAGGGGAAATATGTTTGGATATTATTAAGGAGAAAATGTCAAATATACAGGCTTCTCTATCAATACTTCTACAGCAAGTTCAGCCATACACACATACATATACAGTGAGAAACGAACTGGCAGTGATGATATTTGAGAATAGTTGAGAAACAAATACCTTTTATATCATCATGCCATCAATATTCCTTGCACCATCAGCAATGCTGCCACCAACATCTTTTTCTACTGGTTTCATGTCACACCCTGCTACCCCGGTTGGCAGCGAGGCGTGACGAGTGCGGAAGCGTAACCAAAATCATAATGAACGACCACTATATGAACGTTTTTAAAATACATCATTGAAACTTGAAAATATAGCAATGTTTTACATAGACTGATATGAGTAAAGGAGTTCGCAAAATACAGAGATTTAATTACATAATTAAAATATCCAAAATAATGCAGCTAAATCTCCGTTAATTTGAATATGCATGCGACTCCATGGATGCGGAAGCTTGAAAGTAAAATACGTCTGAGGCATACGTGCCTTAATTACCTGAAAATACATGCTAAAATACGTCAACAAAAATTTGTTGGTGAGCTCATAGGTTTACGCGAAAAGACCAGTTGTATGGACATTATCAGATGAGTTGAATTTATAAAATCATAAATTCCGTGTATGTATTACATAAACCATCATGCAACCGAAGCTTAATTAGAATGAGTTTGCCCTGTGCAGTATTCCCATACGTAATACCGTGTGTTGAATATATATGCACTCGCTGTTAGCCGAACCGAGCTAACCCGAATGAGGGACATGACTCCCAATAGATCTATCCACAATATATTCGCGCTTACAAATAAATGCAATTAACGGTTCATGATATAAGGGCTGATGGAACCACATGTAATACATATAAGAAATATACAGTTTTGATGTCCATATGAAAACAGTGCATGTATTTCCACCCCAATAGATAGTGAAAATAGGGGCTATGAAGACTCACCGGAATTGCGATGGCAAAATATGCGTAAAAAAATGCAATGTGCGTTGTTTGATGGGTGATGAAACCGGAGGTGTTTAACCGAGTCCTAAATGATAATAAGGTCTTAATATCACTAATATATGATAATAGGTATATTTATAGATTTTTATGTCTTAAATCACCCAACATTACAAGTTTATAAATAAGATTTGCTTAAAACGTCAAGTTTATATATATATAATTTTCCAGCTTTTTCGGAGGTTTTTCGGCCTACTTTGAGGCTGTTTTTGACCAAGCTCCAAAATGTTTTAGACTTTGGTTTTCTAGGACATTAAACTACTATATACAAAGGATTTTTTTAGAATCAAGAACGGCCATTTTTTGAGTTGTTTAGGTGGTGAAAAAGCTTGTTTAAAAACACTATGTTGGCCATATTTTGAGCTGTTCAAACTTTCGGTTTCCCATCAATAATTTCTGGAGGTCTTTAAACTACAAAATAAAATTATTGAAAAATTACAGGTCTATAGTTAAGACATAGATCTAACTTTTGAGACAAGGAATCAAACTCATTTTCGTTGAGTTATGAATTAGTTATGATTTTTCAAAGTCGATATAAATTTTCTGCCGAAAATCCGTAGTTATTAAAACCTTAAAACAACTTTGATTCTTGTTGTTTATTTTCAAAGACTACTTGTATAAAAAGTTATAAAAGTTATATAACACATATATAACACATGTTTTCATAATATTAACATGTTTATAATGTGTTCATATATTCATATGCACATTTAAGGAAACAACTTAAAAATAAAAACTAGAAACTTATAAACTTGAGTTTTTATGTAACTTGTTGTTGTTGGTGATTATATATATTATGCAAGACTTTTATAAACATAAATATAAGATGAAATAAGTTAGTATTTACTTACTTTGAAGTATTTAGAATATGATTTTTGAGTAGAAGTTGAAACCCTTGCAAGATATGCACCAAAACTCTTGAAGAACACCAAGAACACTTGAAGAACACTTGAATGAAGAATTTTTGTGATGTGTGTGTATGATGGCCGGTTTTATGAGGAGAGGAATGAAGATTTTGGTGTGTTTAAAATGAATGAAAAGCCTCTCTATTTATAGAGAAATTTGTGGTCTTTCAAATGATGAAAAGCATGGGAGACAAAAGTTGTGTGCACTTTTAAACAAAATGATGGTGTTTAAAGTAATATTAAAAAAATAAAAGTCAAACTCTAATACCCCATATGTCTAAAATCCGGCCATACATGTATTTATACATGTATTTATGTTTTTTTTATTTGTATAAATGTATTTAGAAATGTATTATTGTATTTCCCTTTTCTTGTAATTTTATAAATACTTATGGATGCATTGTTTTAATGAATAGTTTTAGTCTTGCATA
Source organism: Centrapalus pauciflorus (assembly GCA_020465985.1). Taxonomy (NCBI): domain Eukaryota; kingdom Viridiplantae; phylum Streptophyta; class Magnoliopsida; order Asterales; family Asteraceae; genus Centrapalus; species Centrapalus pauciflorus. Next base: position 135,546 of record JAANYP010000162.1, read on the forward strand.
ATTAATGTTAAGTAATTGTATTAGTGTTTGATTAGTGTCACTAATCATAATTTAAGTATGTACTTAGTTGAATTAATCCCTCATATCGTAAATCGATCGGATTAATTGATTTCCCGATTCATCGCACCGATGAATTTGATTCGAATTGAGTTGAATTTCTTCATGAACCTTGTTAATCACTTTGGTTAATTTCTAATGACCACTGATTAGGTTATAATTGGCCATTAAATACTAATTAGGTCGTTGTTGCTAACCAGGTTCAATGTCGGATGTTACAGTCTCCCCCTGTTAAGGGAATTTCGTCCCGAAATTTTATCCTGTTTCCTCAGGGGTATTGTTACTTAAGAGTAGATGAGAGTATCTTTGCTTAAACTAGCCTTTGCATGCCTAAGTGAATTGTGGTCCATGTCTAGAATTCCATCTGACCTTGAGGATGGGTATATAACTGTGCTTCAATCCTTTGACCTTACGGTCCATGATTTCAACCGGCTCTTGGGTGAAGCGAAGTTTATCAGTTAGCTGGATCTCTTCCAAGGGGGTAACAAGTGTCTCCTCTAACAAACACTTCTTCATATTTGATACATGGAAGGTATTGTGCATGCTACTAAGCTCTGGTGGTAACTCTAAACGATAAGCTACGAGTCCAATTCCCCTTAAGACTTTGCATTGCCAATGTATCGAGGGTTTAGTTTTTCCTTATTTTCCTAATCGTATCACACCCTTCCATGGCGAGAGTTTCATTGGTACTCGTTCTCCTAATTAGAATTCAAGGGATTTTCTTCCTACATCTGCATAACTTTCTGACAATTGCGGGCAACTTTTAGTCAGTTCCGCAATCGTACTATCCTTTCGGTAATTTTGTGAAGGATCTTAACGCCAATGATTTGGCCGTTTCCCACTTCTTCCCAATAAATCGGTGATCGACACTTTTGCCCGTAGAGGGCCTCAAACGGAGCAGCTTTAATACTTGAGTGATAGCTATTGTAGTACGATAATTCCACTAAGGCAAATAAGTATCCATTACACAGGCTCTTAATGTACGTTCTAGGGTTTGGATCGTTCTATTATTCTGACCATTGGTCTGAGAGTGATATGTGGTACTCAGGTCCAGGTTTTTATCCACAGTTGGCTATAATAATTGCCAAAAGCGTAGCTGTAGATCTGCTATCCATATCAAAATGATAATAATAGGCACTCCGTGTCCGGAGACGACTTCCTTGAGGTACGTTTGGACTAGCTTATTCATCCTGATGTTCTTCTTGATTGGTAGGAACGCGCGGATTTTGTTAGGTTGTCGACTATTACCCAAATGGTTTCTGATGGTTTATCTTAACTTTGGAGCGTGTTAGGAATTTTCTGACCGATTTGGCAATGTCATTCTTCATGATAGGCCACCCGTATAGTTTCTTAAGGTCATGATACATTTTATTGGATCCGGGGTGAACGACATATTATAATTTGTGTCCTTCATCCATAGCCAGCTTTCTTATTCCACCAAACAGAGTAATCAGATTCTATTCATGAATTATCGATTTTTATTATCCCTTATTCTAAACTATTTATCCACTTGTACTCTTAACGGCTTAGCTCCTTAGTTTTCCTCAGGTGATAACGAATTTTCACGGTTGCCATTACATATTAGTTCCATCCAACGGTACTACTTCGTATTCGACTCTTTCTGGTTCAAGATGTGTTGGAGGCTCTTATGGTCTGTGAATACAATACACTTCATACCGTACAACTATTGTCTCCAAGGATAAAGACTACTGCTTCAAGATCCAGATCATGCGTTGTGTAAATCACCTAGGGAACCTTAAGTTTTCATAAAGTATAAGCTATGTCCCTATTTTTCTATATAAGCCCATTGTGTGAAGCGTCACAGTAATCTATAAATTTCTCGTTCCTCTTAGGTATGGACAAAATAGGCGCGCTGCACAGTTTGTGCTTTAATAACTGGAATGATGTCTCCTGATCCTTGCTCCAATCATACTTAATGTCTTTTCGGGTCAGTTTTGTTAGAGTTCTGGTCGTCTTTGAGAAAATTGCTTATAATAAGTGGCAAGTCTTAAGGACTGTCGTATCTCTATAGGGGTTCTAAGAGTTGACCAATTCCTGATAGCCTTGATCTTTGCGGGGTCGACTTGGATTCTTTTACTATTGTTCACGTGACCGAGGGATTTCACCTCTCCTAACCAAAAGTCAAATTTAGAAAGCTTAGCATATAGTTGTTCTTTCTCCGATAATTCCAGAATCAGTCTTAAATGTTGCTCGTGCTCCTTCTCGTTTCGTGAGTAGATTAAAAGTCATTCATGAATACAATCACGAATTTGACTAAATAAGGTTTGCACACCCGATGAGGTCCATAAGTACCGTTGGGGACACTGGTTTATCCAAACGGCATTAATCGGAATTTATGATGACCGAAACAGAATCTGAAAGCTGTCTTTGGAATATCTTTCTTGTGAACTCTAACCTGATGATAACCAGACCTTAGGTCGATCTTCGAATAGGAACTTAATTCTTTGAATTTTGTCAAACAAGTCATTGATCCTTGGAAGTGGGTATTGGTTCTTTTAGGTTATTTAATATCTCGGTAATTGATGCACATCCCGAAAGTTCCATCCTTTTCCTTTATGAACAAAACTGGAGCTCCTCCAAAGCGAGGAACTCGGTTTGATAGGCCCTTTATCTAAGAGCTCCTACAGTTGGTTGGACGATTGTTACACAATTGATGGGGCTAATCGGCATGGTGCTCGAGCCACTGGTACCGCACCTGATACTAGGTCGATTTTTGAATTTGACTTGCCTCGATGTTGGGAGATCTGGTAAGTGTTTTGGAAAAACTTTGGGGTAATCACAAATAATAAGAATATTTTCGAGCCGTTTTTCCTTTGGCTCACTCTCTGTCAACACTTCAGGGTCCTAATGCTAGGGGTGATGCTTTCTTTGATATTTCTTGTTTTACCTTGGACAGTAAGGACCTTCTTATTGGCTAAAGGTATATGAACCGTCTTCTTGTTGCACACTATTTCCGCATAATTTTTATATAGTCATTCCATGCCTATGACCACGTCAAAACACTTCCCAGTTTGATGGGTATCATGTCTGTTTCAAAGAGTCGGCCTACTAATTCTAAGGAGCATCCTCGACTTATATTATTTGTCTTAAGCGTCTCACTGTCATCAACCTCAATAGCATAAGTAGCATTTAATGGAATTTATCTGCTTAGTGAACTTAGTGGATATAAAGCTCCTATCAGCACCAGTATCAAATAGTAGAAATGCATAAGTGGTATCTAATGGGGTAAGAGGATAAGTCTACGGGTTTGAAATTTCTTAGGCAGATAGTCACAGCTTTATCTTTTCCTACGCAGAGTTGTAGTTAAAACTTAATTCCTCATCAAAGTTCTTGATACTTAATCTTTGTATATGATATGGTCAGAATTTTCTAAATTCTTAAGCCTTATTTACCTAAGATATATCAGATAGTAAAGCCTAGAGAAATACTATAAAGAGATGCCTACGGGGTTTCCTCGTACTCCAGAGCGTTAAGTCGTTGGGTTAGTTCTACATTACTGGCTTTGCGCTCTGCTAGGCGTTGACATAATTTGTCTATTCCGTCTTTGTTGAATTGCCTGGGTATTCTGGTTGGCCTAAGGTTTATTGGGGGTTTTCATTGCCTCCTACCTAACCCTTGCAAGGATCTCACCGACCTCTCGGTGGATTTTGTCGAAATTGGGGGTCGTGTCTGGCGGCCCTTGCCACCAACAGAGGCATCGTTTGTTACGTAGGTTTCTGGGTATGTGTCGGCACTTGAGGAGAAGATGGTGTTTCTATCTGGCTTGGGATCCCTTCCTTGTTTCTCCACTCTTAGAGAATGTGAGGCATCCATCCCCACTGTCTTACGTTCGCCTGTTACTACTGCGGCGGCCTTGGCTGATGAGCAGGTATCGGGATAGACTCCCGTTGAGCTAGTCACACCCTTTCCCTAGGGGTGAATTTCGACATGTTATTGTCATCAGGGTCCATATATGTGTTCATAGTTCTTGAAGAAAGTTTAGTTTTTGTAACAGTAATAGTCTAGGTACTAATGCAACCTAGTTCACTATAACTATGGCTCTGATACCAATCTGTCACACCCTGCTACCCCGGTTGGCAGCGAGGCGTGACGAGTGCGGAAGCGTAACCATAATCATAATGAACGACCACTATATGGACGTTTTTAAAATACATCATTGAAACTTGAAAATATAGCAATGTTTTACATAGACTGATATGAGTAAATGAGTTCGCAAAATACAGAGATTTAATTACATAATTAAAATATCCAAAATAATGCAGCTAAATCTCCGTTAATTTGAATATGCATGCGACTCCATGGATGCGGAAGCTTGAAAGTAAAATACGTCTGAGGCATACGTGCCTTAATTACCTGAAAATACATGCTAAAATACGTCAACAAAAATTTGTTGGTGAGCTCATAGGTTTACGCGAAAAGACCAGTTATATGGACATTATCAGATGAGTTGAATTTATAAAATCATAAATTCCGTGTATGTATTACATAAACCATCATGCAACCGAAGCTTAATTAGAATGAGTTTGCCCTGTGCAGTATTCTCATACGTAATACCGTGTGTTGAATATATATGCACTCGCTGTTAGCCGAACCGAGCTAACCCGAATGGGGGACATGACTCCCAATAGATCTATCCACAATATATTCGCGCTTACAAATAAATGCAATTAACGGTTCATGATATAAGGGCTGATGGAACCACATGTAATACATATAAGAAATATACAGTTTTGATGTCCATATGAAAACAGTGCATGTATTCCACCCCAATAGATAGTGAAAATAGGGGCTATGAAGACTCACCGGAATTGCGATGGCAAAATATGCGCAAAAAAATGCAATGTGCGTTGTTTGATGGGTGATGAAACCGGAGGTGTTTAACCGAGTCCTAAATGATAATAAGGACTTAATATCACTAATATATGATAATAGGTATATTTATAGATTTTTATGTCTTAAATCACCCAACATTACAAGTTTATAAATAAGATTTGTTTAAAACCTCGAGTTTATATATATATAATTTTCCAGCTTTTTCGGAGGTTTTTCGGCGTACTTTGAGGCTGTTTTTGACCAAGCTCCAAAATGTTTTAGACTTTGGTTTTCTAGGACATTAAACTACTATATACAAAGGATTTTTAGAATCAAGAACGGCCATTTTTCGAGTTGTTTAGGTTAGTGAAAAAGCTTGTTAAAAACGCTATGTCGGCCATTTTTGAGCTGTCAAACTTTCGGTTTCCCAAATAATTTCTGGAGGTCTTAAACTTCAAAATAAATTATGAAAAATTACAGATCTATAGTTAAGACATAGATCTAACTTTTGAGACAAGAATCAACTCATTTCGTTGAGTTATGAATTAGTTATGATTTTTCAAAGTCGATATAAATTTTCTGCCGAAAATCCGTAGTTTATAAACTTAAAACAACTTATGATTCTTGTTGTTTATTCAAAGACTACTTGTATAAAAGTTATAAAAGTTATATAACACATATATAACACATGTTTTCATAATATTAACATGTTTATAATGTGTTCATATATTCATATGCACATTTAAGGAAACAACTTAAAAATAAAAACTAGAAACTTATAAACTTGAGTTTTTATGTAACTTGTTGTTGTTGGTGATTATATATATTATGCAAGACTTACATAAACATAAATATAAGATGAAATAAGTTAGTATTTACTTACTTTGAAGTATTTAGAATATGATTTTTGAGTAGAAGTTGAAACCCTTGCAAGATATGCACCAAAACTCTTGAAGAACACCAAGAACACTTGAAGAACACTTGAATGAAGAATTTTTGTGATGTGTGTGTATGATGACCGGTTTTATAAGGAGAGGAATGAAGATTTTGGTGTGTTTAAAATGAATGAAAAGCCTCTCTATTTATTGAGAAATTTGTGGTCTTTCAAATGATGAAAAGCATGGGAGACAAAAGTTGTGTGCACCTTTAAACAAAATGATGGTTTTTAATGTAATATTAAAAAATAAAAGTCAAACTCTAATACCCCATATGTCTAAAATCCGGCCATACATGTATTTATACATCTATTTATGTTTTTTTTTATTTGTATAAATGTATTTAGAAATGTATTATTGTATTTCCCTTTTCTTGTAATTTTATAAATACTTATGGATGCATTGTTTTAATGAATTGTTTTAGTCTTGCATAATTAATGTTAAGTAATTGTATTAGTGTTTGATTAGTGTCACTAATCATAATTTAAGTATGTACTTAGTTGAATTAATCCCTCATATCGTAAATCGATCGGATTAATTGATTTCCCGATTCATCGCACCGATTAATTTGATTCGAATTGAGTTGAATTTCTTCATGAACCTTGTTAATCACTTTGGTTAATTTCTAAAGACCACTGATTAGGTTATAATTGGCCATTAAATACTAATTAGGTCGTTGTTGCTAACCAGGTTCAATGCCGGATGTTTCATTTCACTTCCCTTCCAGTGCTCAATTGTTATTGTTTATCTACCTCAGAAAACTTCACAATCTACAAGCACTGATTGATCAAAATAGCAACCAACATTACTGCATTTAATAGATCGCTTACATAAAACTGACATTTTCAATGAGATCTAGAAGTGCACTGCACTGTCATGGGATCTAGACAAGTATAACGTCTTAAAATTGAATCATACCCGGTTGGTGGATAGAATTTTCATTTCTTTGTATCTTTTAATTTCTATCAATACAAGACATTGTGATAATGGATACACAGCAGAAAGATAAGAGTGTGCTTAACATGGTGCTGAAAGTAAGCGAAGAAAAGATGATAAAACAAAGACTTCTTTTCAATTGACCCACGTATAAAAAAGAACAAAATGCTAACGACTGCATACCTCTCCAGCTTTGACCAAAATAAAATCCAAGTTCTAACTCATTAACTGGGACCTCATGATAATTTAAATCAAAAAGGTTTAGCAAATTTTGGTTATTAACATCAAGCACAAGGGAGAATTCTGGATAGTTTTTCTTCAACTCCCTGACATCAACCTTTGACTGATAGGTAAAATACTCTTTAGCTGCAGTCCTTTGAAAGTGTTTAATATTAACCATATATCAAATAAAAGATTTCATTAGAAGAAAATGGTACTAAAGTGAATACCTATATGAGCCAAACTGAACATCGCAAGAAGCAAGTGAATTCCCCATTAATGCATATGCAAAGGCTGCAAGAGCCATTAATACATGAATATTGACTTTTCCACCAACATTATAAAGCAGCGCATCATATGACGCTGAGACCTGAGACGAGGAATATAATAGGGTTAAAGAAAACAAGAATATATAAGCATGAGGATGAGGGTGCAGATTGAAGATGCTAGAACTAATATTAGAATTCAAAACGTACAAAAAAAATAAATAAATTCTGTCACAGAATTAATCCTATGTTGAAGTTCTTTCATATGACTTTCTTGATTTAGAGATGCAAGTGATGGGCCAAAGTCAAAGATTTCATATGGTAACTTTCAGAGAAGACGGTCTCAAACATAGAAAAATGTATTGGTGTGATAAAAGTGATATAACACTATAACAAATCTTAATGACTTCTTTAATGTCCAAATCACAAAGAAAACATGAAGCATCATAGTTACGGATATAATTAGCATTTGCTTTGAAAATGAAACATATCTTGTCTGATGAATATACTCACTATGTAGATGTTCAAAGAGTGTTTCATTGGTATCATATTTGAATGCTATCATTCTCGTAAAGGGCTCCTCTTCCTCGCAATAACCAAGAAGGTTTCCGAAATTCTTGTGGTTGACCTTCCACAACATGTCAATCTGAGATTATATCAAACCATAAACTATTAGAAAATAGGACCAATAATGAGTCGAGTCCTTATAAGCTCGAGCTTGATGAAGTTTGACTTGAATGAGCATAAATGGAGTTTAAACTTAATTAAATCTGGAAAAGCATGACTCGTTCATTGCCATAATCCTCAATTAAAAAGCTGCAAGGAAACACAAACAATAATAGTAAAACCTAATTGTATAGAGAAGAGGGAGATTCCACATCTGAAAAATGCTGAAAAAAATCATCACTTAACATCCTCATCATCTAATAAGTGTAGCAGAAAACCCTAGCATATAATATTTGAACGTAAAGAGCTGAAGGAGCCAAATCTATAAAACCATCATTAAGAAATTAGATAAACATGAAAATAAAACAAAATTCTCATGTGATGGAGGCTATACAGAGGGTTATGGTGGTCATTGGCGGTGATATTCTTTGCAATTATCGAGAGCACGACTTTGATTTAGAAGAAATCTTCTTCTAATAGGTAGAGTGAGACATAAAGAGGGTTATGATCTAGAACAAAGGGTTATGGTTTGATTGAGACACATTTAGAAGATGTACTCTATCAAAGTGTAAACATCAAAGTTTCAATGTAAAACAACTTAACAAAAAAAGATATTAGCTTTGGAATTCAATATCATAAAGTAAGACAATGTGATAAAATCAAACTCACCAACATAAACTGCCACGCGAAATAAGCCAAACGATAGTATGATCACCGGCCATAAGATCAAATTAAAATATAAGTTACTCAATTTCCAAAATCATATGACAAGACCAAAAGAGTACTAATAATAACAATAAGCCAAAAGATTGTTTCTTGGAAAGAAATAACTTTAAAATCACAGATAAATAAAATTTGTTTACCTTGATGACCATTCAATGATTCACCTTCTCTACTACAACTATTGTCCCACAAATGAGCTTCATACCTTCCTGTCCATTTACGCCTGTATTTAAGTTATTCATATCCCAATATGTCAATCAGATTGTTGTCTTTTATGAAATATACCTTTTGGTTGGAAGGTCCAAGTTACAATTTTATCTTCTATGCCAGCAACGATTGTATCCTACACCAGGTGCAAAGAGTTTTATATGGGCAAGGTACATTAGAGAAAGAGGAAAAAGGTTTAAGCAAACAGAAGCATGTAATAAGATATTGATATGGACAGAAAAGCCTCCATAAACATAATCAAAAGTGAATGAATGTGAACTAATTTGCACCTAATATGCATAAAACAAAAACTATCATAAAATCACAAACATTTCGCACAAATTCACCTGACAAAAGGTCAAACACATCAACAAACATAGGGTAATTGACTCACCTGAGATTCACCAGGCATCACACCGTCACAATCTATAAAACCCACAAGAAGCTCATGAGTAATCAACGGTCCTATATTAACCACAACTTGAACACATTGAGATCCATATTTTACATCAGAACTTTCCATGTCGATTCAGATTTTAAAACCCTAGATTCGAAAATAACTAAAAAAATTCAAATTATACATACATTTTAGTGATTGTTTGCATGATTAACTAGCGTAGACTAAGCAAAAAGAGAAAATTAAACTCGACTATTACCTTCAATACTCGATAGGGTTTTGCACTGTGTTTTTGTGTGGGTGTCAGAGAGGAAGAAGAATAAATTTTCAATTTAGAGATAGAGAGAGATCACATCAAATATTTTTACAAATAGATGGTTTGGAGTTATTAAAATCAAAATCTCAAATATGATAAAACCAAGATTAGTGATTTATTATCACTTTAACATGCACAAATCTTAAACATGATAAAACCAATATATGAGAATTAGGGAGAGATGCCTTCAAGAAGAGACGACATGGCCTGAGAAGGAGGAGAAGAAGTGGCAGCACGATCTGGTGTCGCCTGAGAATGGAAGAGGCGTCACCGGTGTCGTCTGAGAAGGGAAGGATCTGGTGTCACCTGAGAAGAGTGGCCGCTTGGCCTGAGAAGAAGGAAAAGGGCGGTGTGGATCGACTGAGAAGGAAGAGTATGAAGAGTCTGTTTCAGACTTTCTTGTTCCCAATAAACTTGCACTGGTAAATAAAAGCATTCGAATGTTAACTTTGAAATTTAAATTTTTATGCATTAATAATTTGTGCATTAAGCTTTATATGATTGTACCTCTTAAAATTTAGCATTCTACTTTAAAAACATGTATATTGTGCATAAAAAATGGTTATTAAGACTATCATGTCAATGCTTTATTAAGGAGTATAGATAGGATCATGAAGTTGTCAGAATTATCACAATTTCCTCATGAATTTGAATATATAGTCCCAAACTAAACTCCAACCTATTTATAAATTTAGTCATTGCACTTGTATCTTATTGTTTTCATCAATATATATATTATTACTCAAAATTATGTTATTAAGATTTTCACTTTTATTGGATGCTTGAATTGCTCTAAACATGAGAGCACAACATTATAAATGAGCAATTGATAAGTAAAACTCTCTTAGAAAAGTACTCATATAGTATCACTATACAACTTCTACAACTAGAGTTTTTAAGTCCTTGCACTTCTAATATGTGTGTTTTCATCGCCATATTTTTATATATAGTACATACCTAATTAGAAAATCCACTGTTTCCAAATCCCATTAAATCCCAACAACCCAACAAGTTACAAGAAAATAATTCAAGTATGAATGAACGTGCATATTATATAATATTTATAATTTGATCTGAAGCTAGCAACTCGATCTATCAAATCCTATGATCACTCCCCAAGCCTAATTGGATTTCCATGATACCCTAAACACATAAAAATAGACTTTATATTACCAACATAACGCTACATATACAAATATGATGTTAAGTTTTGATTCAACCAAAACAATAAGAAATATGCACAAGATTGAATCAGTAATAATGGCCATATGATTAGTAGAGAGAAAACTGATACAATACACTTCAAAATGAGATGATGAAAGATACAATTCATCCCCTTGTTTTTTTTTTCATGTATACCTAACACTAACTATCAACAAATTAGAAGATAAGTATTTAGACTTTACATTTACAAATTAAAACAACTTGACTTAATATTCTCTTTCTTTTTTGAAGTGAAGTCTAAAAAGCTTCTATGTAGCCAAGTTGTAACATTCGTACTTTAAATTATGTGTAATCTGATATTTAGTCTCAAATAACGAAATTTGGTTGTTTGATTTATCTTAAGTGATTTAATTATGATATTATGAGTTGAAAATTAATACGGAGTTCAATTATATATTTTAAAGTTTAATGGGATACATAGAACTTGAAATAAGTTAAAGCATGAATGAAAGGATCAATGTTGCAATTAGAGCCAAAATTCAAGGAAATAAATATTTAAAGATTGATACCATGTTATAATAAATATAATTAATGATGTTTAAAACTTAAATATATAAGTGTACAACTAGTGCAAGGGGTGTAAAGTATATACTGAGTAAATAATAGTCAACAGGGTATTTTTGCACAAGTTACAAACTTCAAACATATATTGGGGCTTACTGCTCACTTGGATGAACATTTTCTTACTCTAAACTCATCTGTCTCCCTCTCGGTTCATGTAACATCCTTATTTTTAATATATTTCTAATCAGATGTTTTAGTCTTAATAGATGTAATTTGGATGTTTGATGCATCTCAGTTCATAATATTCAGATATTATAAGTTGGAAAGTTATGAGAATTATACAACTTAAATTGAGTAAAAAAATAAATGAAAGGGATCATCGTTGAGTTTAGAGTGAAATTAAGGAATATTTAAAGACTGATCGATTGTTATTATGATGATGAAAATTGAGAATAATGTTAATAAACTTATGTTATTAAGAGTACAATTAGTTTAAGTATTGAAATGGTTAGAATATGATATTATAAATAAAAGGTAGTAATTTGCACAAGTTACAAAACTTGAAATATACTAAGGGGTTAATGTATTAATTTGTTCATTACCTTGAACATGCTCACTCTCTAAACTCTCTCACTCCCTCTCAGTTAATGTATTCAACACCTCAGGAATATGAGATATGTTCAAAATAAGCTTCAAAACTCAAAGAATAGCAACTTTAGAAGAACCTATTGAGAGTTAAAGCATCAAATCAAGGTAATTAATGATTAAATTTTTGTTATCAAAGGGGTTTTGATTCGGTTTATCAAGAAACCAAAATTCAAATCAAAACTCAGTTCTTATGGTTGAATGTTTAAACTGACAATCAATAATCCTACATTATACATAAGTAATAGAAACAAGATTCAAGTCCAAATACAACCTTGAGGTTCTTTAATTTCTGTTTTTTATGGGGTTGTGAATTGTGTCAAGGTACAGTGTCCATGGGTTTTATTGTGGCCCAAATATGGGTGTATGTTGGGAATTACTTTTGTTGTTGAATATATTAAGTCTAGGGGTCAAATTGTAATTGTTTAATAGTTTCATTTGTATATATAAATAGAAAAGTGTGGTATTGTTTTGGTATGGGTTCATACACAATTGCATAGAATTGATTTTGTCTTGTACGAAAAGTCAGACCTAGGGTTCAGTGCATTCATTGCTCACATTATAATTCTCATTTTGGTGGAATCAAATCATTCGGTTAGTTGCATCTGATCTTGATCTTAATTGTTCATATATTGATTGTAATTGATTTTACTGTATAACAATTGGTATCAGAGCCTAATATGGCAAGGATTGATTGATTTTTAAATCTGATAATCGTTTTTTTAAGAACACTGTTTATCAAAAATATTATCCAAAATCACAAAATCTTTAAAGGGTTTTTATTCTGTGGATGTTTTTATTTAATTTTTGGATCGAAGGAAGAGCTTTTCAAGACGAATAGATTGAATTAATTATTTGATTCCAACTCCAAACACTCAAAAAGTTCTTTGAATTTTTCTGGTTTCTAGGTTTTTGTGTGTTCTTGGCAAATTTGGAAAATTTTAGGATTTTCATCGGTTTTCAGGCAAAGTTCTTTTAAAAAGTGTTTGTAATAAAAAAACTGAACACACGAGTTCATTTTGGGATCAATTAGAAGTTTTTTTGGTTGAAAATTGGGATTTTGAACTTGGATTTTTGAAAAACCTGTTTAAACTCGGATAAAATTAAATTTTAGTTTTAATCGAGTTTGATCAAGAGCTATTCGAGTTGGAAAAGTGTTTTTATTGAGTTTGATAAGTGTTTTAATCGAGTTGATCAAAGTGTTGATCGAGTTTGATCAAACATTGATCGAGTTTATGTAAGGTCTACGACTGCAAGATCTATCTAGACGCGGATCCGTGAACGAGTGCGGAATCCTCGTTGACGGTTAGACGGACAACTCTCAACCAACGGAACACGGAGACTATTAGACGCTGAACGAACGACACACGAATGATCCTACGAACTAATTCTCTCCGAAACGGCACTCACCTAGCTGATAAACTCGAGATCGCCTTTTGCTTAATTCCTCACGAATTCTGCTAAAAGTCTCTTAATGATTCGAGTCTATCCCTACATATAGACCGTGATTCGAGTCTGATGTGGGCCAAACTCGAATCTGGCCCAAGGCCCATTCGAGTCTGTCCACAATGACACTCTCGAATCTAGCCCATTCGAATCTAAGGATACATTCGAATCTATCACAGATTCGAATGTCTTCCTTTAAACTATTCGAATCTAGCCAATACACTTAAAGACTTAAGTGATGAAACTTATGTTTTAGTTATGCTTGAGTTAATCTTTGATCTTTATGTTTGAACTTCTTGTAATATGTTACATCAAGTTCAAACACACAATCAATAACAGACAAACACATATAAACGTATATATCAAAACACTCAGAATATTACTTAAACCATAATGCAGATCGATTAGACTGCTATCGTCACACAGGGTGTACCAACAGACTCCCCCTTGACGATAGCTTCTAATTATTTACATCACATCAAACTTAAGTACTAGAGCTATATATACTACTACCTGCATATAATCCAGCATCTATACAAACTTTAACTACCTTTTGGAACTTCCTGGCTTCAGATCTCCATGGTTCAGTAAAGAAGATAGGATGATCATGAAGCTTCTTCAGGTCGTCCTTTGATAGGTTTATCAAATGCAGTGGATCATATACCTTCAAAATGACCTGCTTGTCTTGATCCTCCATGATGGCTTCAGCAGTGTCAATCTCGAGGTACCACCATTTCATGTTGCTCAAAACGTTCTGTGGCATCGATTTCATTGGTACTTTCTTTAGACACCTCACAGGTTTGTATACCATCCTGGCCCATGGCCTACCTGTATGAGGATCTATTCTCGACTGATCCTCGACCCTCTTTCCGGTCCTTGGCTTGAGTCGCTCGAACTTTCCTGATCTTCCTTCTTTCCTTATAATTCATGCCACGACTTCAGCGTACTGGTCTTCACCTATATTAATTAACTCTTTCCATGCAAGCTCCTTTACTTCAATCTTGGGCAATGAGTTAAATGCTTTTAGTGTTCGCCTCAAGTATTGTAGTCCATCAATTCTTTTCAAGATAAATAGCTGCAGTTCTTTGTCAAAGAACCAGCTTATAATGCCTCCTGAGAAGCTTCCAGCACCTGGAACTCTCATTTTCTTCTTCATCTTCAACTGATCTTTCTTTTCCTCTTTCTTGAACCAAAGATTTATCAAGTCAGCTCTAGATGGCTCCTTCTCGGCCTCTTCAAGTTCTTTGTCCTCGACTGAGGCTACCTTGATATAGTCAATGTCAATCACATTATGATTTTGTCCTTCATATAGCTCCGTGACCGGTTGTGAATTGATAATAACTTCATTGACATGATCGTCTTCATCATCCAACACTTCATCGTCTGATTTCCAGTCCACAACCTCCTCTGGAATAAATTCTCCTTCTTCTAACTCTTCTTCTTCATCGTCAAAATCCATAAGCTCTTCCTCTATGTCCTTCAGTGCATCAATCATGTCACTGTCCAGAACCCTCGAGGAACCTGCTTCTTTTCCAGATCCTCCTACTTCTCCTTCTGTACTCGGCTCCCCCTGAATTTGTGTAGCTTGAGCTGCAGGAAAATCTACAGACTCATTTTCTTTATTTGCACCGGGATCATTGCCTTCATCATCATTCTCTCTTCGCTGCACCTCCTGATCCTTACAACTTGTCTCCCCCTGAGTTTGTAGATTCTTCATGAGTTTCTCAAGGAGGGACCTCATTGATCGGATCTCTGAAGACTGATCAGCAATAAAAGATTTTAACTCTGTGTTTTCGTCCCTTACATCTTCCACAATTTTCTTCAGCTCGGCATTATCTCTATCAAGATTTGCATTATGCTCCTGGAGCTCGCCTACAGCCTTTGTGAGGGTTAGGATTTGGACATGCTGAAAGTCAACACGTCCCTTGAGTTGCATGAACCTTTGATTTTCAGTATAAGCGGTTGAGGTAAATGGAATGGACTGAATGGGAGACGGAATGAATGGTGGTGGAATATATGGTTCATGATGCTGAGGTGGCGGTGATGGTGGAGCGGTGGCTTGAGGTTGGGATTGGGGAACTTCCGGCTGACTTGTGGATTCCGAAAAAGACCCTTGCATGAACCGATGACGTTTGGCCCGTTGCCTCGTAACTAGTGGAGCAACCTCCTCTTCTTCAAAATCCGAATCTTCAGATTCCCTTTCTTCTCTCCTCCTCGATCCTGCTGCTTCATTCACTACTAACCTAGCTCCATAGGTTTCGTTGTGAATATTGGGATCTGCAGCCACTGATTCAGGAGCTTCAGCCTCCTGCCCATCCATATCATCTGATTCTGATGCTGATGATGTCAAGCCTTCATCAACTCTTTCTGGCTCATACTCATCCACATCTCTAAGAACATCTTCTGCTCCTTCTGGTGGACTGAGCAGCTCCCCCACTAATGTTGCGGCCACGTCCTCGTTCACATGGGGTCCTGATGCCCATATCTCTTCTAGTGTTTGCGCAATTTGTTCAGAATCAGGAACTGCACTTGAAGGCCCTGCTTCCTGTGCTTGGGGCTGTTCGCTCGTAGAAGGCCTGGATGCCTGGATTGGACTCACTGCTGGTCTCTGACGGCGTCTTTGAACTCTTGGCTGTTGTTGTTGTTGACATTGTTGCCGTTGTTGTTGTTGTGGAAACTCAACGACCCCTGCCCAGTTGGCATCTTCCGGGGCTTGAAAATCCCTATCCACAATAGCTCCGAACAATGGACGAGCAACAGGAACAACCAATTTTCCTCGGTGTGAGGAACAATCAGCGAAAATCCGTTTGTCCATAACATTAACACTCAAAGAGTCATTTGACGGCGGCAAGTCTGGCAAGAAATGCCTTATCAGCATCATTATGAATCTTGGGTACAGCAAAAATCTTTCCCTTTCTGGAGCCGCAATCTGATGAACGAACTCCGAGAAGAACATCTGCGAAAAACTGAACTTCCGATTATATAACAATGCAATAACTCCAGATTGGATCTTTGACACTATGTAATCAAATCCAGCTTTCTTCGGCGCAAAACAGACCATGAAAACGTGCACCAAGAATCTCCACTGCCCAATCAGGCCACTCTTCATATATGATGACTTCGCAACATCCAAACTGTATCCCATCCTCAGAAAAGCAGTCTGCCTAATACTTAACGGAAAGTCAATAGGCCCATCTTCTTGTTCCTGAGATCCCAACTGCAGAACCTGACGCAACATGTCTGCAGAGAAGACTAACGGCTGTCCAGCGATTCTCGTTCTTAGAACTGTCGGGGTGACAGTGCAATCAACTTGTAAATGGTCGTAGAACTACCGCACATATGAAATAACAATTGGGATGTTATGGTATAGAGCAAAGCTAATCCTAGATTCAGCTAGGAAATCCAAAACTTGGCGATATCCCTGCGCCTCAGGGATATTATTGTCGGGATTAAGAACCATATTATGCTTTGGAACAAAAGCTCGAACCGCCATTTCTGCACAATAAACAAAACTGTTAGACTCATTAAAAATCAATAAACTTGTTTAAATTCAAATTTGTTTTATTTTGTACTTGTTTAAGTACAAAATCTAACACAATTAAATTTCTACAAGTTTAATAAAATTTAAATTAAACAGCACAAATAAACAATAGATTCGAAAATAACAGATTCGAAGTGTCCATATTGAGTGTTATGGACAGATTCGAATTGTCCCTATTCGAGTCTAATGGACAGATTCGAAGATCATGGTCATCTCGAATCTAATGACAGATTCGAGAAACCCATGAACAGATTCGAAATCCAAGCATAGACTCGAAACCCCGTCGGCCCAATTTTTTAACAAAAACCCAAGATTTTAACCATTTTGAACTTGGTAAATCACATACATTAGTTCAACTAGGTTCTAATCATTGATTTATGCTTTTAATTTGATATTTTATAGGTCCAAAGTTAGTTATTTAGCAAAAACCCCATTTTGACCCATAAAAACTTCAAAATTTGATGTTTTACCCTAAACTTGTGTATAAAACTACATAAATCTTGTACAATCAAGTTGATTATACCTAGATGCAAGAGTAGAATCGAACACACAGTCTTCAAACTCGACAAAATGTCGTTTAGAAGGATTACGATAGACTCGAACGAACAGATTCGAAATCGCCTTGACAGATTCGATAGTATAGATTCGAAAATAGATGGAATTAATGACCTACTGTTAACCTATTTATACCACCAACCCTCGAGTCTAAGCGTAGATTCGAATCTACTGACAGATTCGAATTACCCCTTATTCGAGTCTGTCTTAGATTCGAAACCACCAACACTTAGAAAAATTTCGAAAATTTTGAAATAATTTCAACTTTTCCAACTTTTTCTACGGTATTGTGTAACCAGATAAACTATGCCAATTCTTTTACCCTAAGCTTAAGATAATTCACGCATTGATTATTTTATTCAACTTTGAATGCACCCTTAGTAATTTTTGACCTTTTACCTAAGTAAAAATTAAACTAAACTAAAATAAAATAAAATAAACTAAGGTAAAAATAAAATAAAATAAAGTAAAATAAAATTTTGACCAAAAATTTAATCTAGACTTAAGAAAATTTACAATCTAAGCTTAATACTTAACAACATATTTTTGATGAGTATAGTCTAAGAAAGGTTCAATCAGATAGCGATGTCTGATACTAACTTTCAGTACTTAAACTTTGACACTTAGGAATTTTTTATTCCTTTGATTGTTTGTTGTGACATACCTATGTAGCCAATTGTTGGTATTTTACCCTGTTAAACATTCTACATTTCGGAATATCCCTTGGCCTTTTTATTTATCAGGAAATTATCTTACGTGACTCAGACATAGACATACTTTTATGATCAAGACACACAGACAAAGATTCTAACTTGTTGGTATTTGCAAACTTTCTTTAAAAGACAAACATCGGACACAGGTCTGTATTTTCATACAACAAAGTGTCTTAGTTCGACTTAAGGTTTATTTTTAAAGTTAGCAGACAGCGGTGACAGGTCTGTACTGACGTACAACAAAGCGACATATCTGCTAACCCGAATCTAAACAGAGACAACAGGTCTGTACTTACGTACAACAGAGTTGCATGTTTTCGACTCTCAGTTACATATGATATTTCTATTCTTTCCATTTTTAGATATATTTGATGTTGCCATACATCCCCAGAAAGTTTGCATACCTCATTTAGACTCAATGTTTGTATGTCTTGTACAAAAAAATTAAGACCGATTGGTCGTACATCTAAGTTAGTGACACGCTTGACATTTTCTAGAATATTTTATTAGCCTTGAGATTCCCTATATGTATTATGCCTACCAACACATCAAACTAAATGAAGTATAACACTTAGGATTTAGTTGCATTATGTGTGAAAGCCTAAATAATTAGAGTCTGTAACGACGGTGCTAATTTTCGTCACTTTGAACCTATGTATCTAAGACTTAACTCTTTTTTCTGATATTCTCTTTTTTTGTATTTTTGTAATTTTCTCTCTTTTTTCTTTTATTTTTCATAAGAAAAGCAGTAACATAAGCTAACCTACTTACTAAAGATAGAAACTTACTAAAAATAGAAACTTTCCTAAAAATAGAACTTACTAAAGATAGAAACTTTCCTAAATTAGCAGACTACTGTAAAGAAAGAAATACTACGACTCTACAAGAAAATAAACTTACTACTACTAAGGCTAATTTACTCTGGGTTGCGCATTCCATTCAGTTGAATTAAATACTCAAACCGTGACTTATCAAACACTTTGGTAAATAGATCTGCATTATTATCTTCTGTTGCCACTTTTACCAGTTTGATTAAGTTCTTTTCAGCACAATCACGAATAAAATGATGCCTTATGTCTATGTGCTTTGTTTTGTTGTGTTTGACTGGATTATTAGTTATAGCAATAGTAGACTGGTTATCTATCCTAATTGGAGTTTGAGTGTAAGCCAAACCGTAATCCCGCAATTGTTGTTGTATCCACAAAACCTGTGAGCAGCAACTACCAGCAGCAACATACTCGGCCTCGCACGTTGACACGGCTACCGACGTTTGTTTCTTGCATTGCTAGGACACCAGTCTCCCTCCTAGGAACTGACAACCTCCAGTCATTGATTTGCGCGTCAAGCTGCATCCTCCGTAGTCAGAATCTGTGAACGCCACCAACTCTAGATCTCCCTCCGCGTGATACCAAAGTCCCAGCTTCGGTTTCGACTTGAGGTATCGTAGAATCCGCTTCACAGCTTTCATATGCATCTCCTTCGGATTCGCTTGAAACCTAGCACAAATACACACAGCAAACATAATATCAGGTCTTGAAGCAGCTGAATACATAAGTGACCCAATCATGGCCCGATATAAAGTCGGATCCACATCGGTATCACTTTCAGTACCCGGCCCGAGATTGTGATTCACTTGAATCGGCGTGCTGAAGTGGGCAGTCAACTTAGTTCCCTCCATCCCAAACCGTTCTAATATGTCATAGACATACTTAGTTTGATGGATAAACATTCCTTCCTTCTTTTGGTCAACTTGTAACCCTAAAAAGAAATTCAACTCCCCCATAGCACTCATCTCGAACATAGACTTCATCACCTTCTCGAAATATTTGCACATCTGTTCGTCTGATGATCCAAAAATGATATAATCGACGTACACTTGTACCAAGATAAAGTTTTCTCCCTTCCTCTTCACAAATAGAGTACTATCTATCCTACCCCTTTCAAAACCGTTTTCTAAAAGATGGTTGGATAAAGTCTCATACCACGCCCTAGGTGCATGATGTAATCCATAAAGAGCCTTATCTAAGCGATATACTCTATCAGGATATTTTAGATCTGTAAATCCGGGCGGTTGTTCTACATACACCAACTCCTTCACTTTCCCATACAGGAAAGCACTCTTAACGTCTAGTTGATATACCTTAAAGCCTTTGAAGGAGGCAAATGCTAGAAACAACCTAATGGCTTCCAGCCTTGCTACTGGTGCAAAAACTTCGTTGTAATCGATTCCCTCCTCTTGGTTGAAACCCTTTACAACTAATCTCGCCTTGTTGCGCGTGACTATACCCCGATCGTCTCTTTTGCACTTAAAAACCCATTTGGTTCCTATTGCAATCTACCCCCGAGGTAACGGAACTAACTCCCACACTTCTAGTTTCCTAAACTGTGAAAGTTCTTCCTGCATCGCTTCAACCCAGGAGTTATCCTTAAGTGCCATTTGCACATTCTTAGGCTCTACTTGCGATATGAAACATGAATAAAGACATGTGTGATATGCCTCAGAGTCGTTTATCATCGACAACAACACGGTGTTGTTATTTACACTACTCCGAGTCTTCACACCCTCGTTAGGATTTCCTATGATGCTTTCTATTGGATGGTTCTTGTTAATCCTAGAGGTCTCTATTTCATCAACCCTTAGATTATCCCCTAAGTTAGATCCTATTTCACCTAAAGGGGGAACAGGCTCAGCTTCTACATTTTCCTCCTCACGGACGTTTTCCTCAGAGTTAGAACTTGAAGCTTGAGTCTGATTCTCAGTGTTAGGTGCCTCTTGATCAGCAACTTCTAGAGATCCATCTACAGTCGCAGTAGGCTCGGATGTAGATTCGAACGTGGTCCTTGGAAAGATTTGGCCATCGTCGTTCAGATGCAACGTCCCCATGTCCTTCTCGATTGTACCTGCATTATCATCCAGAGGAATGTTAAAAGACTCAAATAACTTATCAAAGTCAAATATCCATTCCGGACCAGTTTGGGGTTCATGTGTATAACTTGTGACTTCAATGTTATACACAATCTCCACAGTACCAGTTGTTTTGTTAAACACCCGTTTGTTTGGTGAGTTTGGCACATAACCTAGGAAGTATCCTTCGTCAGCCTTTTCACCAAACTTCGGTTGATGTTTTGTTCTTAAAAGTGTGCATGGTACTCCAAACGGTTCGAATCCAGTTAATTTAGGTGGCCGTTTATTCAAAATTTCATAGCATGTTTTGTTCAATGATTTGACTGTAAGGACTCGGTTTAAAATGTGGCACGCGGTATTCACTGCCTCCCCCCAAAACATGGTAGGAAGCTTTGAATCCGAAAGCATAGTCCTTGCAGCCTCAATCAAAGTTCTATTTTTACGCTCGGCCACCCCATTCTGTTGAGGTTCATATGGTGCACTGAATTAATGCACGATGCCCTTTGATAGGCAATATACACCAATCACAGAGTTTTTAAATTCAGTCCCATTATCACTACGAATATGTTTAACCCTTGTTCCGTAGGAGTTCTCCACTTGGTCTAAGAACCCGATGAGCTTTGCAGCCGTCTCGTCCTTCGTACCTAAAAAGAAAACCCATGAAAACCGTGAGTAATCGTCAAGGATAACTAAGCAAAACCAACTACCTCCTATACTCCTTTTGTTGATAGGGCCGAAAAGGTCCATATGCAACAAATCGAATGTCGAGGTTATGGAGTTCAGCTTCTTGGACTTGTGTGTCTTTTTATGTTGTTTGCCCTTCATGCACGGTAGACACTTGTCTTCAAACTGAAAGCTCATCAGAGGCACACCTTGCACCAAACCATTCTTCGTTATGTAGTTCATTTTCCTTAGGTGCAAGTGAGCCATGCGTCTGTGCCACAAAACCGATTCCGTCTCCGAAGCTTTTGATAGTAAGCAGATCGGACCCATCGAATTATCTGGCTTGTTCATATCGAGCATGACAAGTCATTCTTCCTTGGAGCCCGCATCAATACCCATTCTTCAGGAATTTTGAATCCAGGCTTTAGCACTAACGCCTAAGTGTCAGTAAATAATACCGAGTTCTTCTTATCACAGATTTGAGATACACTAATGAGATTATGAACCAGTTTATCAACGTGATAAACTTGATCCAAAGTAATCGTCCCATTAGTGACTTCTCCAGTTCCAATGATATTTCCACCCTTGTTACCCGCGAATGATACGAATCCCCTATTACCTCCCTTGAAGTCTGTGAGTAGACTTCTTTCCCCCGTCATGTGCCTGGAGCAACCACTGTCGACGAACCACTTGTTGTTTGGACCGGTAGTTATCTCCTGCACATGAAAGAAAAGAGGTTAGTTATCACGGGGAACCCAAGCCATGACTGACTTGGTAATACCATTCTCGTCCACATACGTGAACTCTTTCAAGTACCCATCTCGCCTTTCAGGTGACTTGGGCCTTTGAACTGAATTCTGTTGTGGTGCCGAGTGATTTAAGTTCACTCTTTGCCTTGGTGTAGGCATTTGATGTGGAGCTCTAGAATAATTTCTATTATATGCCATTTCTGACTGTGATCCTTGAGATCTTACCGGTGCATATTGTCTAACTGGAGTATGAGACCTAACTGGAGTATGTGACCTGCTAGGTGTGGTGCTCTTATAGACTTGTTGTGGTGCTGACCTAGATTGATTAATGACACGATTCGGTGAATTTGTCCTAATCACTTCCTTTGGTCCAACCTTAACCGGTGTGTTTTTCACAACTTGTTTGGGTGCGGCCTGCACAGTTTTCTCGGTAGGTTGAGAACTACTGCTGCTTGCCACACTGGGTGGGGGCTTAACAGGTGTTGGGTTCACTGTCTTAGGGGTAACATCTGCTTTCCTAAGTGGACAGTGAGAAGCAACATGTCCTTTCTCGTGACATCTGAAGCAAGACATCTTATCCATGGACTTTTTGTTTGTTCCCTTAGATCTAGGTGTCTCACTAGTGTCTACTTCCTTTGGTACAGCTATGATGTCTGACTCGTCGACCTGGTCAGCCCATGAAATTTTCTGTTTTCCTGCAGGTGTTTCACTGGAGGAAGACACAAATTTCACTTTCTTGACCTTGACGGTTGAGTCAGCCACCTTAGGTGCATTTTCTACTATAGGCTCAGGTGTCGGTTCAGGTAGGTCCTCTAAGTCTACTGACTTGTCAGTTTTCTCCTGAGGCTGAGGCACATAGTTTGCATTGAATGGTGGAGGAATTTCGTGAAAACCTAGACCTACGGGCTTCTTAGACTGTCGTTGGGCATCTAAGACTTTCCCTAGATTTAAGCTTGAATTCCTAAACTTCTCCAACTTGCTGTTTGCCTCTGCTACCTTAACCTTGGTCTCAGCTAGCTCTATATCCTTGTCCTTAAGACTTTTTGTTAAGGCCTCTACATGCTCATACATAAGTTCTATCCTAACACACTGCTCACTGAGTTTGTCTTTTAGAACTACTACGTCCTGAGCATCAGCCTTAAGCTTTTCTTTTAAATCTTGCTTTATATCATTTAGGCTAGCGTTTTCAATTTTTAAATTCTCATTTTGAGCAGATATGGTTTTATGTGATTCTAAGACTAGATTTGACCTAACATTAGAAGTAGCACACAAAGCACATAATTCTTGAAATAGAGAGTAAGATAGACTAACCTTAGAGTTATCAGATTCCACGTTGGCCATCTGAGCAGCAAACTCCAGCACTGTCTGATCATTCGCCTTCTCTACCCACATTGGACTGCTGTCCCGTGTAGTCTGCTCGTTCCCATCACACCCCGTTTCTGTGACTTCAGCCATGAAGGCTCTAGCATTCGACTCAGGATGTGAACTCCAATCATACGTGCCATCTAGCTGTCTATCTGAAGTGACATTGGATAGAAGACCCGCTAGATTGGCCTGTCCAGATGAGGAACTTGGAAGGTATCGTTGTTGGGACTGATTTTGGTACTGTCCCTGATGCTGACTCTGTCCTTGGTATGTCTCTACCTTCGGTCTCTGACACTCCCTGGCGAAGTGTCCCAATCCCTGACAGTTGTAGCATTTCACCTTGGACTTATCAAACCCGATCCCCTTGTTATTCATTTGCAGATTCCTCCCAGTTCTTTTGATGAATCTTTTTACCCTCTGGGTCACCATGGACAGTTGCCCCTTAAGATCCATTTCCTCTAAGTCATCAGGGTCGACCTGATCGTAATCTTCATCCCATAGAGCTGGGTCATTGATTTTCCCTTGAACACAATTTCCGTATGCGGCTACAAAAGAAGCAAGTAGATTCAGATGCTCTTCCGCTGACTTTGCGCTCATGGGCATCTTCGAATAACTCTGACTGTTCGATGCCTGTTGGACTTGAGGTTGCGGTTCTTCCGATCTTCCTAATCCTAAGAACGCGCGATTCAATGAGTCTTCAGACTCTGCTGGCGATGACGTTTCTCCGGTGAAAAACGTTGTAGCACTCTTCGGTTCAGTTGTCACTGATGGTTTAGATGTCTTTCCAAAATACATTGCCGGATTCTGGACTTGCTCGTAATCAGTCTCAGCCTTAATCATCTCGAAGTGATATGCCCTCAACGTTCCCACAATGTCATCAAGTGATTGAGTATAGTATTTGTCCTCATTCAGCTTAATCATTGCCACGTACATAGCCCATTTGGCTGGTAGGGCATCAAGAAGCTTGTTGTTCTTGTCAGTGTCCGAATACTCAATTCCATGACTTTCAAGTTCCGTTATCAGATGATAGAACCTCGTGATAATATCATCCAACTGTTCATCCTTAATTGCCTTGAAAATCGCAAACTGTTGTTTCAACAGCTCTGTACGCTTTCTACGCACCCGAGGATTACCCTCACACCTTTTCTCGAGAGACTCCCAAAGTTCCTTCGACGTCCTTTGAGTCCGAAATGTGTGCAAAATATCTTGAGGTAAAGCCATACGGATTATGGAGAAAGCTTTGTTTTCGGCTTCAAATAATTTCTTGTCATCTTCTTTCATCATCTGATATGACAAGACCTTTTGACGGCCTTCAACTTCAGATACTGGCGGGACGTACCCTTCATCTATGCACACCCACATGCACATATCATTGAATCGTACAAAATCTGTAAAACGGTCCTTCCACCAGTAATAGTCCTCAACTTTCATCAGCTTAGGCGGTGCATTTGCCTTCCCAACTTCGTGGTCCATTTCTAAGAATTTCTTAAGATTAGACATCTTTTCGAAAGAAATTGAATTGACCCTTAATTAATTTAATTCGAAACTAATGTGGATTAACTCTTTCGAATCTAGATAGATTCGAATGTAATTAGATTCCAATTTATTTGGGATTAAATTCGATTAAGTGTTTTAATTCAATTAAACTCGAAATATATCAGATTCGAGATATCCTTAGATTCGATGGTCCTTAGATTCGAAGGGGAACAAACTCGAATTTCAGCAGATTCGAAACACAGATTCGAAACACGACTAGACTCGAAATAAACTCGAAACTAATGTAGACTCGAGATCCTATTCGAATGAAGCACTAGATTCGAAACAAGGTAGATTCGAAAATCTCTGAAATTGACTCGAAAGGAGGGTATTTAGGTTAGACTCGAGACTAAAGTGAAACCCTAATTACCCCTATAGATTCGAGCGCCGCAAACTCGAAAAACGGCTAGGACTTTGATTTTTTGACGTTTTACAGATTAAATCACTATTTTTCGAACGAAAAATAATGATTTTGATCAAAAACGTGAAAAACCACAAAGTGTTTCCCGAATATGAATTTGCTAAGCTTGAAAACACGTTTTTGAGAGCAAAACCGTCCAACGAGCGTCAAGAAACCTGGAATGTATCTGATGAACACGAAGAACACCAAGAACACTCCGTAGGCTCTGATACCATTTGTAAGGTCTACGACTGCAAGATCTATCTAGACGCGGATCCGTGAACGAGTGCGGAATCCTCGTTGACGGTTAGACGGACAACTCTCAACCAACGGAACACGGAGACTATTAGACGCTGAACGAACGACACACGAACGATCCTACGAACTAATTCTCTCCGAAACGGCACTCACCTAGCTGATAAACTCGAGATCGCCTTTTGCTTAATTCCTCACGAATTCTGCTAAAAGTCTCTTAATGATTCGAGTCTATCCCTAATTATAGACCCTGATTCAAGTCTGATGTGGGCCAAACTCGAATCTGGCCCAAGGCCCATTCGAGTCTGTCCACAATGACACTCTCGAATCTAGCCCATTCGAATCTAAGGATACATTCGAATCTATCACAGATTCGAATGTCTTCCTTTAAACTATTCGAATCTAGCCAATACATTTAAATACTTAAGTGATGAAACTTATGTTTTACTTATGCTTGAGTTAATCTTTGATCTTTATGTTTGAACTTCTTGTAATATGTTACATCAAGTTCAAACATACAATCAATAACAGATAAACACATATAAACGTATATATCAAAACACTCAGAATATTACTTAAACCATAATGCAGATCGATTAGACTGCTATCGTCACACAGGGTGTACCAACAGTTTAGACACTCATCCTTCGAGTTTGATAAACTCTTCTTTCGAGTTTTATAATCACATTTTCAAAAGGAATCAAGTGTTCTTCGAGTTTGTTGAAGAACAATTCGAGTTTGATAAAACAATTTTTTGAATTGTTCGAGTTTGATTGAACTTTATTCGAGTTTAATCAAACCAATTCGAGTTTGATTAACATATCTTCGAGTTTGTCTAAAGTGGTTTTCAAGTTTGTTCCAGATCATTCAAGTTCATTCCTTTACAATTCGAGTTGATCATAGTTTTATTAGATTTTCATACTTCTTCATTCGAGTTTTATTACTATTTTTTCGAGTTTGATCCATCTTCATTCTAGTTGTATAATTCATTGTTCGAATTTTACTCTTCTTTAATCGAGTTTGATTCTTTGTTGACCGAGTTTGGTCTTTCATACTTAGTCTGTTTTTCAATGTTCATTTCAAAATCCATAAAAAGATCCTGGAAGATTCAGTTCAATCAATTCACAATGTATAAGATGCACTGGCCATGGCTTCAAAAACCAAACCTCTGATTCTTTACAGAGGAAATAATGTGCAGTGGAGGGAACGGTTCTTAGAGTTTATAAGTTTTCACGATTTATCTGAGGAAATGTTGGCCTCACTGAATGAAGGCCCAAGTAGATTATTTGTTACTATCCCTGCAGTTCCAACCGGAAATCATGCGATACATGAGAGAACAGAGGAGGTCACAACAACAAATATGACTGAGGCTCAGAAGAAAAGAATTCTGGGTGATAAAACAACCAGAAAACTCCTACTGATTTCAATTCTGAATGACATCTACATCAGTCTGACCAATACAACCACAGTCAAATCCATCTGGGATGAGGTGTGTAAGCTGATGTGAGGGTCAGACAAGGCTGCCACAAACAGGGCACACAACAGCTTGATGAGATTCGAGAATTTCCAAGCTACAGAAGGAGAGCTGTTAGATAGCACATATCTGAGATTTGTCAACCTTGCGAGTGAGATTAAGAGAAACGGGGTAACAAAATCAAATCTGGACATCAATGTAAAATTCATGAATGTTCTCAATCCAGAATGGGATAAATACACAATGATAATCCAACAGACAAAAGAGATTGATGATATTGATTTTCATATTGTGTTTGAGAACCTTAACAAGAATCAGGAAGTTGTGTTAAGATAGGTTTCCAGAAAGAAACATGCAGAAAAGAGAACGATTGATCCTCTAGCTCTCCGTGCAGATAAAAGGTACAAGTATAAACTGAAAAAGGAGAAGCTCATTGTCATAAGCAGCAGTTCATCTGATTCAGAATCCACAGATTCATCAGCAGATTCTGAAATTGAGGAAATGAAAAAGCAAATGGCTTTATTGACAAAGGCTTTCAAGAACGAGTACTATCGCAAACCCACGAACAACAAAATGCGATACAAGATAGGCTCCAGAAAGTAAGAGAAAAGAGATAAGTATGAAAAATCTGGAGAAAGCAGTGGTAAGAAGACTGAAAAATATGAGAAGCCTGATAAGCATGCCAAGAAGCTGAGCAGAAATGTTACAATTGTGGTAAGCCTGGCCACTTTGCAAGGGAATGCAAACTGCTAGGAGTCAAGAAGTCAGACTACTATACTCAGAACGCACTGCTGGCCAAGGAAAAAGAGGCTGGAAAGGCATTGATGGCTGAGGATGCCCACTGGTTTCAACTGTCTGAGGATGAAGACATTCTGGATGAAGATGCACCTATTTTCCTGAAGTCAAAAGTTTTTAATGAATCCGAGTTGAGTGAATCTGCCATGTTGGCTGAAAATGAAGTCTGGGTAGGTTTGACTGAAGTTCAAGCTGAAGAGACAAAGGATTCTGACTCTGAGAATGAACTGAGAGAGGATATTGCATTAATGGCCACAGGAGAAGCTGGATGTAGCAAAAACGAAGAAGATGAAGGGTCAGATTCAGATGCCTCAGACAATTCAGAGACACCCGACGTACAATCTAATAGTGATTCTGATGATGCTAACTCCTATGAGCTAGAACAAAAAGATGCTCAGATGGCTTACTTGCTAAAGAGGTTTGAAAAATCTTTAGAAGCCGAGAAAAAGAATGTCCATTCCTTGGAAAACAAATTAAGACTCGAACATGCTTTACTGTTAGAGTTTTCCAACGATATGGCATTTGCATAGCAATCCATATCAAACATAGAAGAAAAGTACAATAGCATTCAACTGGAAAATGAAAAGCTGAGTAACACAATTTCTTACTTAATAGAAAAACTAAAATTAGCAGAATTAGAGTCAGCAAAGTATTCTGTAAAATAAAATTCCATCTTTTCTGAAAGGACAAAATTATCCGAGAAAATTAAATCCTTAGAAGATGAATTTCTTAATAGAGGAGAAACAGATCAGACTATTCATCTGAATCAACCAAAGGACACTGATTTTTATAATTCTAAATTAGGAATTGGTTGTGATACTCCTATGTATCTAGCAAAAGCCATTTCATGTTCCCCGACTTTGTATGATACTAGATACATGAATTTAGGATTACAGATGGTCTTTTTAAGAGCATCAGGTGAGGTAGAATCAGCTGAAGACCTGAAAAGGTTGAGAAAAGATAAAATGCAAAATACTTTGGATTATAACAAGCTTTATGACAGTTATCAAAATTCATGCATTTCAGAAGACTATATTCAGACATATTTTGATGAAGATTTTTCTGAAAACACGTCTTCCACTCAAAAGCCATACATTCCAAACTCAATTCTTAAAAAGCTTAATTCTGATCTTGAATTGAAGCTTAAAACTTTTGAGACTGAAAATGAAAAGCTTCAGGCTGAGATTAAGGATTTGGAAATAAAACTGAAACACCACTCTGAAAGCAAAACTCAACCAGATCAGAAATATTCAATTAAACCTGATTCTATTTTTTTCTGAAAAAGAGTTTGATCTGTATATGAACTCTGATTTTAATTCATTAGAGAATATGTTTGTCAAAATGGATGAGAAAATTAAACCACTCCATGCAAGCACACTGATAAATCTAAAGAAGTAGTAAGTATTTTGAAAAGAATACCTACAGATTCTAAGGTTAAATCAGTACCATCACCTGTTTTACACGAGAAGGAGAAAGCAAAACTTACTTTTGTTACTCCAAAATTTGAAATAGGTGAATCCTCTTCATCGAAGGTTTCAACTGCAAAGAAAGGAAATGCTTTTGAAAGTTAGAAAGTTTTACAGATTGAAACTGATTTTAAATCGACTAATTCATGTTCTTATATTATGTCAGATAATTCTGTGAAAAGAACATCGAAACAATATTGGAGAAAGAAGCAAGTGGCAAAGAAAAAGAAGAGATTTAGACAGGATTGGAGAGTGAAAGATTTGAGTGTTGCAGATAAGATTAGATCTGTTGATAATTATGTCTGTAATAAATCTTCTGTTAAACAATAATCTAAATACTTACGTGCTGAACTGTTTTCTTTAAATTCTGCCAATTGTCAGGTGTTGAATGTTAAATCTGTGCATAATTCTGATATGTTTGTATGGATGCCAACGAACAAGGTTCACAGTTTTAAACAGCATAGGGATCCAAAGAAACACATTTTAAAATCAGTTTCCAAAAGAACTGTAGAAAAATGGATACCCAAAAAGATTGTTCAAAAATGGGTTCTAAAGTCAAAAAATTTCTCTGTTTCTATACCTAAAGAATTACCACATGATTTACCGAAATCCAAAGTACCTAACTATAAGTGGGTATCTCATGTTTTACTTCGTCTTGTAGGTAAAGCATGTGTGGTACCTTGACTCCGGATGTTCAAAGCATATGACTGGACAGCGGGACACCCTAACGAATTTTGTTGACAAATTCTGTGGGACGTTCAGATTTGGAAACGATCAGTTCTGTCTGATCAAAGGCTATGGATATTATGAATACGACGAGATAGTAATTCAAAAGGTATTCTATGTTGATGGTCTTGGCTGCAATCTGTTCAGCATCGACCAACTGTGCTATAAACGGTTGGAAGTCAATTTCAAGGCAAATAGGTGTAGTATAAGATCTGGGGAAGGGAAGGAACTGATTAACCTTGCCAAAGGTGGTTTAGTTAAAGGGCTACCGACTCTTCAATTTCGAAAGGAGCAGTTGTGTGCTGCATGTGAAAAAGGGAAGATGGTGATGGCGTCACACAAATCAAAGATTGAACCTTCTTCAACTATGCCATTGGAGCTTCTTCATATGGATTTATGCGGGCCTATGCGAGTACAAAGTACCAACAAGAAGAAATATGTGTTGGTCATTGTAGATGATTATTCAAGATACACATGGGTTTTCTTCCTGAGATCCAAGTCTGAAGCTACTGAGATAAAAATTGACTTCATACGCAAATTCAAGTTAAGTTGCAGCTTTCGTTTCGGACCATTAGATTTGATAATGGTACAGAGTTCAAGAACAAGTCCCTCAAGACATTTCTGACTTCTGTTGGGATAACGCATCAATTTCGGTAGCTCCTACCCCACAACAAAATGGAGTAGTTGAATGACGAAACCGTACGCTTGTGGAATCTACTAGGATGATGCTTGCATATTCTAATCTGCTGTTATTCCAATGGGCTGAAGCTGTGGCAACTGCGTGTTTTACCCAGAACAAATCCATAATTAATAAAATATTCGGAAAAACACCTTATGAGCTGATAAATAAAAGAGTGCGTAATATAAACTTTTTCCATGTCTTTGGATGCAGGTGTTTTATCTTGAACGATAAACACAACTTGGGAAAATTTAATCAGAAAGCTAATGAAGGCATATTCATTGGTTTCTCCAAAGTATCGGTGGCGTTCAACAAACGCACGAAAGCTGTCAACGTGAGCGTAAACGTAAAATTTGACGAAGGAATCGTAATGGCTCCTGAACACGCCAATTCAGGACCCGAGTCTAAACAGACGACTTCTGCGAAGTAAACAGTGCTTAAAGACGATATGAATGATCTAAATAAATTGTTTGAAATTTTTTATGAAGACTACTTTGATAAGACCAAATCTGATGTACAAATTTTGGTTCCTGACAGGATTACTGAAGATCCGTTCGTAGTCTCAGATCATTCTCATCAACCAATTTTTGATGATACTAGAGAGGTTTCAACGACTGATGTACACATTCCTGATGAAAGTGTACAACAATTTCAAGCTCTATAATCTAATTACACTCCATTGAATTCTGAAAATACAAAAACCCCTACCTCAGTTGATATCCCATCAACTTCAGAAACTATCCCCCAAATTCCCCACCTGGACTTGAATACCAATCATGACTAGCTTTAACCTGATCCCCATACTTTCAAATGGATAAGGACCACCAACCAAAAATTATAATTAGTGATCCCTCTGCTTCTGTTAAAACCCGGAGAGCTACTATAAACGAATGTCTCTTCTAAAATTTTTTGAGCAAGATCACCCAAAAAACGGTAAGCTCTTTTGGATGCAGACTCGATTGTAGCAAAGCAAGAAGAGCTCAATCAGTTTGAAATGTTGAAAGTCTGGAGATTGGTCGAAAGACCAAAAGACAAATCCATCATTGGCACCAAGTGGATCTTCAAGAACAAGAAAGATGAACACGGTGTCATCATTCGGAACAAAGCACGCCTCGTAGACAAAGGATACAGTCAATAGGAGGGAATTGATTACGATGAAACATGTGCCCCCGTTGCCTGGATAGAGAGTATTCGAATGTTTTTAGCTTTTGCAGCTCATAAAAAATTCACTATATATCAAATGGATGTAAAACTACGTTTTTGATTGGGGAGTTAACTGATTAAGTATATACATATCATCCCGAAGGATTTATTGATCCTTCGAAGCCTGATCATGTATATATTTTAGACAAGTCACTGTATGGCCTTAAACAAGCACCCCAAGCTTGGTATGATGCCAAATCAAATTATCTTTTGAAATGTGGCTTCAACAAAGGTGCAGTAGACACAACCCTATTCATTAAACGATAGGGTCCAGATATCATAGTAATTCGAATATATCTAGATGATATAATATTTGGGTCTACTAATCCTGAATTTTGTAAAAATTAAGTCCCAAAAATGTGAAATAAGTATGATGGGTGAAATAAATTGTTTCTTGGGTTTACAAGTAAAACAACTGAGTGAGGGAATTTTCACCAATCGGTCTAAATATATACAAGACATGTTAAAGAAATTTAACATGGTCAACAGTACATCCATGGCTCCGGATTCTAAATCTAAACTCGATGAGGACATTTCAGGAAAAGCTGTTGATGTCACTCATTATCGAGGGATAATTGGCTCATTAATGTACTTAACTGCAAGTAGATCTGATATTATTTTTGCTACTTGTGTCCGTGCCTGATATCAGGCACATCCAAAGGAATTACATTTGGCTACTGCCAAACGTATTGTAAGATATCTAAAGGGAACTCAAAACTTAGGTTTGTGGTACCATAGGGAATCATCATTTACATTGACTGCCTTCTCTAATGTTGATCATGCAGGTGATAAAACGAATCGTAAGAGTACATCAGGAGTAGTTCAATTTCTTGGTGACAAACCCGTCTGTTCGTCATCCATGAAACAACACTGTGTGTCACTATTAACAGCGGAAGCAGAGTATGATGTTGTTTCATCATGCTGTTCACAAGTGTTGTGGATGAATAGCCAACTGAGAGACTACGGGTTTACACATACGAAGATCCCTATGTATTGTGATTCTCAGAGCGTAATTGCAATAGCATCAAATTCTGTGCAACATTCCAAAACTAAATACATTGACATTCGGTACCATTTCATAAAAGATCATGTAGAAAATGGTAATGTAGAATTATTTTTTGTACCGAGTTCATATCAACTAGCTGATTTCTTTACCAAAGCGTTAGACGAAAAACTCTTTAAATTTTTGGAATACAAATTGGGTATGTTGAATCGGTAGATTTAAACATTCAGTTGTTTGATAAGACTGTATTATTATGTGTTTTAAGTAGTTTTAAAGGCTCATATATGCACATATACTTCGTAACTATCATACTAATGCATCATATTTGTGTTTCATGGTCCGGAAGTCATTTGAAAGCACCACGAGAAAATTCACCGAGCAGGTCGGGGAGTAGGGCTACGCCCAAGTCTATGCCGACCCTACGCCGCAAAATAGTAAAATTTCAAGTTCATGATCAGTACCAGCGCTGGCTGGCGTACCCCCGGGCATTCGGGGGGCGCAGGGCTACGCTCCTGCGGCGCAAAATCCTGCAGACGCGTTTTTGAGCCCAAAACCATAATTTTCACATCCTCTATAAATATAGATCGTTTGCAGCCATTTTTTGAGGTCCCGAAAGTGTTGAAAGAAGTGGCGAAGCCCTGCCAGAGTGGATTCATGAGTAAAGTACGAAGATGGTGTTTACAAGCCTATGACGATGTCTGTGATCATTCCCGATGATGAGCATACGATGAGCGGCTAAACACCATAGTCGTTTGCGGAGGATCTACAACTAAGTTTTATTTTATTGAATTTCAATTTATGTTTTGATGTATTTGATGTTGATTGAAATACTATGTGTGTAATGCAAATGATAAGCATTCGGTTATGGTTATGATTATGTGTTTTGATTAGTAAAAGCAAGATAGTTCATAGTAGTTTTATTATTTGTGACGAGTCCACTAGCTTATTGATTAAGACAAGTAATGAACGTTGCATGCTCATTGTCGGAAGTTATTGATTAAAACAATTATGATTAATTTAACTGCGAAATTAATTATATGTATGTGATTGTTGCATGAAATTCGAGTGGATAATAACTTATGCTATAGTGATTCCGTAAATGGTTATCTTTTCTTGCTTTGTTAATCTATCCGTTAGTTGTTCGCCATTTAATTTAGCTATAAGTTAGACGTAATCATTTTTCCAAATAATTCAATCATTTTAAAACTTAATCGCTTTTGAAAAACTAAAGAAACTAGCTAATTAATCCTAATTACATATGCACTCCTTGCGGATTTGACCCTTGCTTCTCTGAGCTAAATAGTAGATTTAAGGTTATTTATACGGGCCATAACGACGGCTCGTCAGATTTTGGCGCCGTTGCGGGGGAGTGGTAACGTTAGTTAGGGCTAGAAGTTACTTTTGGCCTTGGTTTTAAGTACTTTAGTTTAATTTATTTTAGTCTTTAATTATTACTATTATTTAAAAAAAATTATTAAAAATTCAAAAAAGGTAATCGTAGTCCTCTACTTTACCATCAAAAATATAATTAGTTAATTAGGTAATTTAATTTAAAGTTTTTAATAGTTTATGCTCACACGTCGATCGGCTAAAGGATTGCCGCTACAGTTCGAACACGAAATTGAAAAAGTAGCTAAATCTAACCGAAAGACTGTCAGGATTCAAAAACAACAAAGATTAATCACGGAGAATTCAAATGAACAAGAGGAAGAAATTCCCACGTTAGAAATTCCTAATTTAGAAGGTCATCCAATTTTGCCAAGAAATCGTGAGCAAGAAGAGCCTGAGCGCATAGTTGGTACGATGGGAGAACACGCGAGAAGGACGGTTGAGTCACATTACCGCCCTGGTGATGTGCCTGACCCTTCTACTATTCGTTACCCGGAAAATGAGAACGAACCCGAAGTTCGTCCTCAATTATTTCAAATTCTTCCTGTCTTCCGAGGGATGCCAAGTGAGGAACCCTATGTGCATTTAGCTGAATTCCCAGCTATTTGTTAAGCAAACCATGTTCGAGGTATAACCATCGCGGTTTAAAACATCAATTATTTCCTTTCTCGTTGAAAGTGAAAGCAAAAAATTGTTTCTTGTCGCTACCGACCAATAGCATCACGGCATGGGATCAATTGAAAAGAGAATTTCTCAATGAATACTATCCCATTAGTAAAATAACCGAGAAAAGAAATAAAATTACCGGGATTAAACAAAACCCGGTTAACAATTCTACGAAGCATTTGATCATATGAATGATTTACTGAGAGCTTGTCCACACCATGTAATTCCAAAATGGATGCTCGTCAAAACTTTGTTTGATGGTGTGAGTCAAGAAAGCCGGAACATGATCACCGCCATTACTAGTGGCACATTCTTAGCTAAAGAAGATGATGAGGCTTGGGAATTACTGAATTAACTCTGTAAAGGTCTAAAAGTTCAAGCCGGTTCTGAGAATAATAATGGATTTCAAGTGATGGGTATAGACAATGCCTGGAAACTTGAAGTAAAAAGTGAAATATCAGAACTCAGAAAAAAGATAGATCAACTGATAAAAGATTTTAGGCAAAACCCCGCGGCATCAGTTAATTGTGTAATACGCGGAGATCCATCTCATCATTCTGAAGCATGTCCTCAAGTGCAACCCAAACCCACTAAAGAATAAGCGAACGAAATATATGGTTTCAGAGCACATTGGGAAAGGGATAACCCATTTTCGGAAACCTATAATCCGGGATGGAGAAATCATCCAAGTTTTTCAATGGAAAAATAATCAGCCTACTGATCATCAATCTAAACCAATGTATGAACCACCACGAAGAGACTATAAATATGGTTCAACTTCTGCTACTATGGATGAGCGATATTGGAATCTGAACCAACGTCATCAACCTCACTTTCATGGGGCGACGAATACGAGTTCTTGACAATTTTCGGAGTTCACAGAATTCATGAAGCAACAATCGGCTTTTAATGAGATGATGAGATGAGAGGAGGGAAAGCTTCAAATTAACACTATTCTAAACCCTTCGCACGCAAACGGCAGAGAGAAGAAGCATGAGGTTAACGAAGTATCTAAGGTGACCAACCTGAGAAGTTGTAGAAAGGTGGATAATAAGATCGACATGCCAATGGAACAAGGAATAGAGGAAGATACCGACACTAAAGTCGTGTACGAAGAGACAACGGATCCTAAAAAGAAGGATAGGTCTAAGAAAGTTACTGTCAAGGAACTAATCAAGGCAGATATCCTAACTCCCAAAGTTGGGGAGTCGTTTAAGGATCAAGACATCACAGCTCCTCTACCTTACCCTGTTGCATTAGAAAATCCAAAATCATCTTCATATGGCAAGAGAGGTCCACAACCCGAAGATTTATGGGATTTATTTAATCAAGTCAAGATCAACATCCCATTGTTCAATGCTATTCAAGAAATACCCTCTTATGCTAAATTCTTAAAAGATATCTGCACGCAGAAAAGGAAGATTAAGGTCTCGATTCCCAAGTAGATCAATTTAAATGACCAAGTGAGTGCAGTGATTTCTAATTCCTTGCCACCAAAGCTGAAAGATCCTGGATCACCTTTGATTCCAGTGATAATTGGCAATGTGCAAATTAAAAAGGCA
This sequence comes from Centrapalus pauciflorus, assembly GCA_020465985.1. Lineage (NCBI taxonomy): Eukaryota > Viridiplantae > Streptophyta > Magnoliopsida > Asterales > Asteraceae > Centrapalus > Centrapalus pauciflorus. The sequence continues at coordinate 172,565 of JAANYP010000162.1, forward strand.
TTACTCGACCATGGAGCCAATGTAAACATTTTACCTAGGAATTTGTTTAACAAACATGATCTAGGCTAGTTACAAACCACAGACATTATTATACAACTAGCAGATCGGTCAACAAAATATCCAAGGGGTATCTTATCGGATGTTATAGTAAAAGTAGAAGATTTTTACTATCCGGTTGACTTCCTAGTCTTAGATACTGAGAGTTCTTTTGGAGAAAATCAGCAAGACATTATCTTAGGTAGACCGTTCTTCGCTACAATTAATGCTCAAATCAATTGTAGAAGGGGGCTATAGATATGGCTTTATGAAATCGTAAGCTGCGATTAAATGTGTTTAACGCTTCCACCGCTGCTTCAATCGATTCAGAATGTTACTTTATGGATGTGGTGGATGAGCTTAAGCAGCATGGTTCATTAATCGATGCCAAGGATACCACCGAATTATTCCTTGCTGAGGACCACACTGCCATAATGAACACTCAGAAATGCAATGAACTTCAGGCAGTCATGGACCCATAAGACTGAAAAGCTACCAACTGATATGCCTCGATCTGCAAGGCCGTGGATTGAACAATCACCTGTTCTGGAATTAAGAACGTTGCCTGTGCATTTGAAATATGCCTTCTTAGGTCAGACTGACACTTTATCAGTCATTATTTCATCTGATCTGACAGAGGCACAGGAAAAAGCTCTATTGCAACTGTTAGTAAATTATAAAGAGACAGTAGGTTGGACTGAGAATGTTGTTGCCAACCACCCATCCAGGCTCCCTATTCTTCCATTAAACTTAACAGATCACAACATTAGGGACTCCTTCCTTGATGAACAATTATTGTCAATTTTCAAAATTCCCTGGTTTTCATTAGACACAAGTTAAAGTTATGGGCCACCAATAATATGCTAGTCTCTAAACTAATCAGGTTAAGAGGTCCCAAACATAATTTGGCTAGTATAAGAGCAGTAAGTCTGTCTAAAGACATAAAACTTAGCGCTTCCTAGCAGGCAACCGAGGGAACATTGTGGGTGTGTTGCTGGAAACCCTCACGAGATAACACTCGTACACTCGGGATACTGAGGGGTTTAACGGCTTGTTGCACATGCTAAGTGCAATCGTGATTCCCTACGAAAAGGTGGATTGTTTTAATTATTTCTTTGCTTTACTTGAATGTTAGTGTCACCAACTAAGTTGGGGAGGATTTCCAACCCAATTTTAGTTGTTTCCAGATTTAAGTGTAGTCTAACTTTAGTTTCTTCTATCCCAAATAAGCAAAGAATTTTATTAAAAATGTGATTGTGTTCATTGTCTGCTCATTATAAGTGTATTTATGTGATGAGGAAGTCACAATGGTCTAAGTTGGGGAGGGTAGGTTCTATGAAATGTCAATATGATCTAACAAGCCCCCCTCCCACAAAAACAAAAAATTATAATTAGACTGAATTTGACCACCTGGTTATATTGAGAGGGCATTCGAAATCATGAGGATTTTCACGCTGGTGGATCTTTGGTCTGCTTCCTCCTTACTAGTGATCAGGTACCATCGTTCCTTGTACCTCACATTTATCATATTTAGGTTTGCTTGTTTGGGTTAGAATTTTAATTTTTTTTATTTTATTAATTGAGGGTGTTTTATTTTCATATGCTGAGTCCTGTTTGTTATTCTTGTTACCAATCAAACAATCACCATAAAGCAATTAAGAACAAGATTGAATCACTAACCGAATGATTAATATTGCCAAAATGATTTACAGAGTGATATGATCAATGAACGGAACACAAGCACTGTAGCCCTAGTGTGATCTTCTCAGATTCCGTGCAACTACAAGTGATGTCAGATCTGTACCTTTACAAAAGAAATATTTCTATTTATATGTAAATTCAAGTAAGCTATATTTACAAAAACTACCCTAGACTTATTTATTTCATCAAGTTAAAATTGGTTCTAACATTCTCCCCCTTTGATGAAATAAGCTCAGTCTTTATTTTGAAAGCCCCAGCTTCATCTCAAAATGCCTGACGCTCTTTCGGTTAGACAGCCTCAAATTAATCTTTGATATGAATTCGACAATGAGCTTTTTATCATTTAGTATCAATGCTCCCCTCTTCATCTTTCTTTTCTTATCTGTTGCCAACTTTCCTTTCAATCCACTCATCACCTTCTGAAGCGTTCCATCACCGAATTTATTCAGTTCAATGCTTCACATAGCTCTCAGCTTTCTATCTTTGTCTTTATACATAACAACAGGATGTCTTACCATAATAACTTGATATTCTTTCAAATCTCCTGTAAATTTGATAAACCGATTTGGCATAGTAACATTTATCTTTCAACTCCGATTTGTAGATCTTGCACAAACATAAGCACCAATTTGGTGTGCATGAAATGAAAAAGTGTCTTTAGTGCAAACCTACAATGCTCATTCCTCTTATTTCGACACAATTCATCGAATAAATCTTCAATGTCAACTAGATGCATCCAGAACATATCAGCTTCATTAAACTTATAGGTGTTTCCATCAGATCTTGTAACAGTGAAAGTAGGATAGAATATCTTAACAAAACGATCTTTTTCAACCTTGACCAAATCAACGATCCTAAATTCTATTCTGTCTTTATCCACAGGCTGAGCTTTATTCTGTAAGAAGCTGGAATAATTTTCTAAGTTTGGCATGTTTGGCTCCAAAACTCTAAATAGCTTCAAAAGTGTACAAGGAGCTTGTTTCTTACAGAATATTTTCTTCTCCAAATGATCTTCAAGATATGGTAATTTATTCCTCTTTCTGATATACTCTGCAGATTTCTTAGAAGACAACTCCAACCCCTTATTCTTCTTCTTACTAATCTCTTCTGCATTTAGCAGAGTCAGTATATCCCTGATTTCTCTTTGGACAATCTGATGAGCTTCAAAACTTAACTGATGTTGTTTTTGAGATTCATCAGCTAAGATATATTCAATAAAGAATCTGTCCATTATTTCAACTTCATTCAACTGTGTAACCACTTGTGGCATAACATTCTCCACATGAAATGCTTCTATTGTCTCTTCTCTAACATTAACCATAACCTCAGGCCTTTCAACCTCGGTGTAGGTATATCATCTTTCATAATCTCCTGAACTAGAACATCTTCTTCTTCAATTCTATCCGCTCTCACAGCTACATCAGTTAACTCAATCACATCATCGTCTTCAGACAATTCAATCTCCACTTCTTTCTCAACTTCATCAAGCAATAAAGTTTGTTCTTGAACTTCATCATCAGAGTCATCATACTCATCAAAATTTTATATATCTGATTGAATACTTAAAGGAACTGGAACATCTTTATAAAGAATCAATTCCAGCCCGCTTTGAGCATCAACAGGTTTATCTTTGGAGCTTCCAGCTTCACCCTTCTCTTGACCTTCTGTTTCTTTTTCAAAATATGTTATCATTAAAAGGCCAGTACCTTGCTCATCAAGCTTCCTCCTCTTCTCCCCCTCATGAGGAGCATCATCAGAATCTTCATCATGCTTTCTCCTCGGAGCAGAAGCTTGAGCCTTGCATGTTTGTTCTATAGCAAAATATCCTTTCAGACATGTCTCTTAATGCTGTTATTACCGTGCTCTCCAATCCAATCATCCATTCTCGCATCTCGTCAAACTGATCATATACAAACTCTCTGAGCTCTTCAATAGCTTGATTTGGATCTTTTTGTTTCACTTCTTCTACAGCCACATTCTTGCCCTTCAACAGTTTGTGAAAGTTTGCTATTTGATCCATCATTTCGGAGAATTGGCTTGTCATTTGATTTGTAACTCCAGCAACTACCGCATTCAAGGCTTCATCCAATTTAGTGTCGAAACAAACGGGGAAAGACTAACTACCGGGTCACTAAGACTTCAAGTTGTCACAACAGACGAACTTGTGAAAAGAACGTCTGTGTGGCCAGTACTCAGAGTTGGAAAAGATGTGTCTCTAAGTGGACTTCCAACCTCTTCAAGTGACGGAGCAACAAATGCTTCCGTTACTAAGGTTCTTCAGGCAGTAAAACGAAGTTCAATCGCACTTACTTCTACACATGAAGTGGAATCGAGTGTCCTAGTGTGTATGGGTTCTAAAGTATGTGCAAGAATTGAAGTTGTACACCATGGCAGATGTGTACTATATTTAATATCCATAAAATCTAAAGGATTTTTTGATAGATTTTGTGCTTCATCCCGGTGAGAACATGAAACATCTTCCTGTTGAGAGGAAAATGAGTGGCTGGGGGGGGGGGGGCGGTATGCAATCGTCAGTGGGATACTTACTAATTCAATGTTGACTCCCATTTGGGAGCCAAGAGCAGATGTGATTATATCCCGGCTATTTGGGAATGGAGTCTCCCTCACACTCTCCCTAGCTATTTCAAGAATATCTATCTCTGGAATGCTTTGAGGTATAGAAATTTCAATCATTCCTGCACCTCCTTCATTTGTATCATGTCTATCCTCATCCTCATCAACATCATTCCCTTCCGCAGCTCCCTCAGCAATATTTGATAATGGTCGTTCAGAGTCGGAACTGCTCTCACCTCCCTTTTCCTGCACCTGTACACCCTCACTCACAACTTGGCTGCCCTGAACATCAGCCCCATGCTGATGTTCCTCCTCACCTATAGCTCCCTGGTTAAGAAAACCCGGATCCTGGGCTTCTACAGGAGCATGATCTATTCTGTATAGCTTCACGTACTCACTCTCTTGATCCGCATATTTTAATAATGCTTCTGCAATAGGCATTATATTTGAATTTGGCGAATTTTGTACCCCATGGAGACTCATCATTATATAATCTAGGCAACGCTGAGGATTTGATCATTTAGGAATCTGTTCATTAACTCTTAAGATGCCCCTTATCATATTTGAATGACTCTTTGCAGAGGTACAAAATTCCTTGCTCGATTCGTCGTTTTTGCCAACACTACTTCCTTCAAGTCCTCCCAAATGCACTGAGCGTAAACAATACCATGGAAAATTCTAAGACAATGGATGCTGCACCTATCGATACCGGTATGCTTGGACGACATTCATCTGTTCACAATTCCGAAAAATGTATACCATTCTCCGTTAAGTCCATTTGTATGAAACTTAGGGCTTTTTAGTAGAGGCTTAGAGTATCCTAAGCATATCAAGTCATGGACTAGCTCTTCATCGGGTACAAAATCTTTGAAGTCTGCTAGCTCTGGAAAGTTCACAATATCAATGCGACGTGGTAGAAACAGATTATGTCTTAGCTTCGATAGTGTAATCTTTGTCTTGAATTGATCAATGGTAACCCTGATGTGATGGTTACCATCAGCTGGTATGAAATTGATTGTATGCCAAAACTGCTGTAAGTACACTTGAGGAATAGAGGGTTTATATTGAAGTAGATAACCTAAAGGATGTCCTTTGACTTTTATTATCTTTGGCTCAAGGCAGTGGTTGTTGTCACGAAAGGGTAGGCAATATCTAGGTTTGACTAACTGATTTTCTGGTATGAGTGTTGATGGTGAAGGTCGGGTGATAGAAGATTCACTAGTTTGGATACCAATGTATGATTTCAAGATGAATGGGAATCAGATGAATTTAAAGGTTGGGATTGAGCTGGGGAAGCCATTTGAAACCTGTGACAAATAATAGACATGTTAGAATCAACAGATAATCAAATGAAATCCTGCATATAGAAAAATAAAACATTTTACTAGAAATTAGAAAAATATGTGTTTCACTCTTTAAAGCATCGGGATTCCAGACAATAATATTTAAATATTATTGTTTGGATTCCAAAGTCAATCGTTAAGAGACCAATGTTAGTAAAACACCGATTTTAAAAAATTTCTTGAAAAATGTGAAAGTTTTTCTGAAAAATTAAAAATCCTGAACACTTAGAAAAATTTTAGAAATTTGAGAAATGAACTCGATTGAAGCATGATGTTTCTCGGATGACTCATGATCCAACTCGAATTGCATAAGTATGAAACTCAAATGAATAAAGACTTTCTCGAATGAAGTTATGGACCAACTCGAATGAGGTTGATGTTTTCTCGAAAGACACAGAAGTCAACGCGAATGGAATTGATGTTTTCTCGAATGAAATTGTTTATCAAGACTTGATAGAAAAATTCTCTAAGTCCTAAAACTGCTCAACTCGAATAACAAGAATCATTGGAACCAACTATGAGACCAACTCGAATTAAACATGAAAGGTCTCGAATGAAACTTGTTATCGAGAGTTATTGAAAAAATTTTCTAAGTCCTGCAAATTAACCAACTCGAATACCACATACACTTTTCTCAAATCATGAAGTATACAACTCGAATGAAACTAAAGGTTTCTTGAGTGTAACTTCATCCAACTCAATCAAAATTGATAAAAATTCTCGAATGAAGTGTTTATCAAGAAAATCGTTTAAAAACTTTTCTAGGTCCTGAACCACTGAAAATTTCAAAATTTCATTACAATGACTATTTTGTCTATCCAAGAGTTGTTTCCTACTCGAAAATGGATTTTAAATATTTTTTTTGGTTACTGAACATTGTTTATAAACACCTTTTTTAAACCAAAAAAATCCAATTTTCAATTGAAAAAACTCAAAAACTTTAAACACTGATAAAATCATATTATTGTTTGTGTGTTTTGAATTGGGACATGAAATTGAATATTCAAGTTCATCTAATTGATACGCATACCAACACACAATCAATTTCATAATATCCAGAATAAATCAACAAAGCCCATGAACACATAGTAACCATACACGAACACACTCACATAGTACAAAACTCGAAAAATTACAAACTGAAAGTAAACAAATCAGAGTAAACACAATAAAATCACTTAAAAGATATATACTGCTATTGAAAAAGCTGTATCAGAATTTGGTTTCTTCGATTATAAGAAAGCTTGAGTGAGTAATCAGTGAAGAAGAAGGAACAGTAACCAAGAATGTAAAAAGTGATATTGAATTTTGAATTTCAAATTTATATTCAAAATTTCAAATTCAAAATTTTTAGAAATCTGGCCCACTCAAAATATCTAAGCCCATTTATTCTGTTTTTCATTTTCAGCCCATTTATTTTCAAGAAAAATAATCTTACACACAACAACAAAAACAAAAAAAATAACACTAACAAAAATTACAACTAAAAAATTTTAGAAAAAAAAAATTGAACAAAACTAAAAAAAATGTAACAAACATCAAACAAAAATTTTTACCAAAAAAAAAATTAACTCAAAAAAATAAAAGATAACAAAACAGAAATTGCTCTCCCTTGATTTTTGCAGTTTAGCTCCCCCTCGCATTAATATCTCTTTAAATGACAGCTCCCCTACAAAAAATCAGATAAAAATTTATCAGATTTTTAAGAATCAGATAAAATTATCTTTCTGCTCCTCCTGCACATGACAATCCGAATCTATTAAAATCTGAAAATTTAAACTTTCAAAGTCACATGAGATTAACATCATAATAAATCAAATAAAAAATGTAAATTTAAAATTATAATTTGTAACTACTGAATGTTTAAATCTAACGATTCAACATACCCAACTTGTATACAAAAAAATTAAATCGTTTTTTCATCTAAGGCTTTGGTAAACAAGTCCGCTAATTGATATTCAGTGGGTAAAAAATATAATTCTATATTATCATTTTCTACATGATTTTTATAAAATGATATCGGATGTCAATGTGTTTGGTTTTAGAATGTTGCACCGGATTTGAAACTATGGCTATTGCACTTTGAGAATCACAATAACTTGGAATCTTTTACGGTGTAAACCCGTAGTCTCTGAGTTGGCTCTTCATCCAAAACACTTGAGAACAACACGACGATACAACTACGTATTCAGTTTTGGCTGTTGACAGGGAAACACAATGTTGTTTCTTGGATGATCAGTAGATGGGTTTGTTACCTAGGAATTGTACTACTTTTGATGTGCTTTTTCGATCCATTTTGTCACCTGTGGATCAGCATCAGAAAAGGCAGTTAATGTAAACGAGGATTCCCGGGGATACCACAAACCTAAGTTTGGTGTCCCTTTAGATATCTTAAAATTCCTTTGGCAGCAGCCAAATGTGATTCTTTTGGATGTGCCTGATATCTAGCACAAACACATGTAGCAAACATAAATATCAGGTCTACTTGCAGTTAAATACATTAATGACCGAATTATGTCTCGATAATGAGTGACATCTACAGGTTTTCCTGAAATGTCCTCATTGAGTTTTGATTTAGAATCCGGAGCCATGGGAGTTTTCATAGGAGTACTATTTACCATGTTAAATTTCTGTAACATGTCCTGAATATATTTGGACTGATTGATGAAAATACCATCAGTTAGTTGTTTCACTTGTAAACCCAAGAAAAAATAGATTTCTCCCATCATGCTCATTTCAAATTTTTGGGACATTAAGAAGGCAAATTCCTTGCAAAACTCTGGATTTGTAGACCCAAATATTATATCATCTACATATATTTGAATAACTATAGTATCTGGACACTGACGTTTTATAAACAAGATTGTATCCACTGCACCTTTATTGAATCCACATTTCAAAAGATAATTTGAAAGTGCATCATACCAAGCACAGGGTGCTTGTTTAAGGCCATACAGTCGAAGGGTCAGTAAACCCTTCGGGCTGATATGTATATACTTTGTCTGTTAATTCCCCATTTAAAAACGCAGTTTTTACATCCATTTGATAAACTTTGGAGTTTTTGTGTGCTGCAAACGCTAAAAACATCGTAATAGCTTCTATCCTAGCAACTGGAGCGAATATTTCGTCGTAATCGATTCCCTCTAGCTGGCTATATCCTTTGGCAATGAGGCGAGTCTTGTTTCGAATGATGACACCGTCTTCATCCTCTATTCTTGAATATCCACTTCGTGCCAATGATGGATTTGTCTTTTGGTCGCTACACCAATCTCCAGACCTTCAACCTTTCAAATTGATTTGGCTCTTCTTGCATAGCCATTATCCAGTTAAAATCCACTAGAGCTTCTTTCTCATTCATTGGTTCAATTTTACTCAGAAAATTTGAAAATAAGCACTCGTTCATGGTTGCTCTACTTATTTTAACTGAAGCTGATGGATCACCTATTATGTTTTCAGTTGGGTGATTCCTTGTCCATTTAAAGGTATGTGGGTAAGGTTGAAGTTGGTCTTGATTGGGGTTTAAGTCCAGATAGGGAATTCGGGGATTTGCTTCTGAAGTTGATGGTATATCAACTGAAATCGGAGTTTCTGAATTTTCAGAAGGCAAGGGGGTTTCAAAAGATACTGGAGCTTGGATAGATTATACACTGTCAATAGATAAGTGTACATCTATCGTTGAAACCTCTCCAGTTTCTTCCGAAATTGGTTGGTGATAATAATCTGAGACTACGACTGGATCTTCAGTAATCCTGTCAGGCACCAAATTTAAAACATTAGGTTTGGTCTGTTCAAAGTAGTCTTCATAAAAATTCTCGAACAGTTTATTTAAATCATTATTTTCTTCACTCTATTCAGATGACTTCATGGAAGTCGGCTGCTTAAGATCGGGTCCTGAACTGGTACATTTAGAAGCCATTACAATGCCTTCATCGAATTTAACATTGACGCTTTCATTAACAGTCTTTGTCTTCTTATTGTAGACTCGGAAGGCTACAGACTCTTTTGAATAGCCAATGAAGATTCCTTCATCCGCTATTTGGCTAAACTTTCCCAAATTCTCTTTGTTGTTTAGGATAAAGCACCTGCATCCAAAGACATGAAAAAATTTCACATTAGTGACTCGTTTATTTATCAGTTCATACGGAATCTTTCCGAATCTTTTGTTAATTATAGATCTGTAATGCGTAAAACAAGCCGTTGCTATAGCTTCAGCTCAAAGTAACGGGAGGTTTGAATAAGCCAGCAATGTTCTTGCTGATTCCACAAGAGTGCGATTTCTTCGTTCGACTACACCATTCTATTGTGGAGTGCGGGCTGCTGAGAATTGATGAGTTATTCCCACAGAATTTAGAAACGTCTCGAGTGACTTGTTCTTTAATTCTGTCCGATTATCAGATCTAATGGTTTGAACTGAAAGTTGTAACTCTACTTGAATTCTGCGAATGAAGTCGATTATGATCTCGATAGCATCGGATTTGGATCGCAGGAAGAACACCCATGTGTATCTAGAGTAGTCATCAACTATTACCAACACATATCTCTTTTTGTTTATGCTCTGTACTCGCATTGGCCCACACAAGTCAATATGAAGAAGTTCTAATGATCTCATTGAAGAGTGTTCAGCTTTTGACTTCTGAGACGCTCGAGCCATATTTCCTTTTTCACATGCTGCACACAACTGCTCCTTTTGAAATCTGAGAGTTGGAAGCCCTTTGACTAACCCACCTTTTGCAAGGTTGGTTAACTCTTTGAAAATCAAGTGTGAAAGAAGGCGATGCCATAGCCAAGATACTTTATATGTTGCTTTGGATAATAAGCAAACATCTTTCTTCAGATTTATTGAGGCTAGATCTATCGAGTACAAATTTGTTTTTCTATTTCCTGCAACTATCTCCTTCCCTTCTCTAGATCTAATGCTGCACCAATTCACTTTAAAATTGACCTCTAATACTTTGTCGTATAGTTGTCCAATGCTGAACAGATTGTGACCTAGACTGTCAATGTAGAAGACTTTTTGTATTGTGATCTTGTCGTACTCAAGACTCCCATATCCTTTGATCGGACAGAATTGATCATTTCCGAAACGAACTGTCCCACAGAACTTATCAACAATATTTGTGAGAGTTTCTCTCGGTCCGGTCATATGCTTTGAGCATTCAGAGTCAAGGTACCACACATGATTTACCTATAAGAGGAAAACAAACATGAGGTACCCACTTATAGATGGGTACTTTAGATTTTGGTAAATCATGTGGTATGTTATTATTCTTCTCAGTAGATTGTGCTGTCAATTTAGGAACCCACTTTTTAACAGAACGTTTGGGTATGCTTCTTTGGAACCTTTTCCTGTTTAAAAGAAGCAACCTTTTCCTTTGGTAACAAAACGAACTTATCAGATTTAGCATGCATTAGATGACAACGAGCAAAACTTAAAGCAAGTAAATCAGTTCGAGAGTATCTATTACATCGTTTATCAGTAAATTTATTACAGACAGAATTATCTAATTGACTAATCCTATCAGTAACAAGACTTTCTTTGACTCTCCACTCTTGTCTTAAACTCTTGTTTTTCATTTCTTGTTGCTTCTTGCACCATTCTTTCTTCTGAGAACTTTTCACAATATCATCTGACATAATAGAAACACGAGAATTAGTCATTTTAGAAATAGTTTATCCTGTAAAATTCTCTTACCATTGGAAGTATGGACCTTCTGTGCAATACAATCCTTTGAGGAAGATGATTCACCTTTTTCATACATAGGAGTCACAAAATGAAGTTTTGTTTTCTCCTTTTTCAGTTGTAAAATTGGTGAACTTTCTAATGTATCCTTGGAATCTGTAGATATTCTTTTCAGAATACTTATAGGTTCTTTAGGTTTTTCAGTTTGTTTGTCATGTAATGGTTTAACAAATATATCTATTTTGACAAACATCTCTTCCAATGAGTTGAAATCTGAGTTCATATATAGATCAAAATCTTGTTAAGAATTAATAGAATCAAGTTGAAATGAAGGTTTTTGATCTGGTTGAGAATTGTTTTCAGGCTGATTTTGCAGCTTTAATTCCAAATATTTAATTTCAGCCTTAAGATTTTGATTTTCAGACTCAAAAGTTTTGATTTTCAATTCAAGATCAGGGTTTATCTTCTCAAGAATTGAATTTGGTAAATATAGTTTTTGAGAATGAGTAGTATTTTCAGATAAATGTTTATCAGTTGAAGTCTGAATATACTCCTCAGAAATGCAAGAATTATGATAAGATTCATTTAATCTGTTATAATCGACAGGTCATTTTATCAGAATTCAACCTTTTTGAATCGTCACTTGATTCTACTTCATCCGAAGATTTCATAAAAATCATTTGTAATCCAAAATTCATATATCTGACATCATATAAAGTAGGTGAATTTGAAATTGCTTTTGTCAGATATTTAGGATTAGTTCAACCTATACCTGATTTTGAATTATAAAACTCGGTATCTTTAGGTTGATTTAAATATATTGCTTGATCTGTTTGACCTCGTTTTATAAACTCATCTTCCAAAGATTTAATTTTCTCGTAAAGATTCGTTTTTTCATCAAATATGGCATGATATTTCACTGAATAAATTGACGCTTCTAATTCAGCTAAATTAAGTTTTTCTGTTAGGTCAGATATATTGCTATTCAGTGTTTGAATTTGACTTTGAATATCATTTCCTTTATCTTGTAGATCTGATACAACTCGTAACGCTAATGCCTTATCCTTGGAAAAATCTAACACTAACACATGTTCTTGACTTAATTTGTTTTCCAAGGAATGGACATTTTTCTTTTCGGCTTTTAAAGATTTTTCAAATTTCTTTAACATATAAGCCATTTGCGTCAATTTTTGTTCTAGCATACAGGATTCATCATCATCAGAATCAGAGTTATTTGTACCTCAGGTGTCTCTGAACTTTTTGATGTATCTAAATCGGAGTCATCATTATCCTTATCCTTGCTGCATCCAACATCTCGTGTTGCCATCACTGCTAACTCTTTAGTCAATTCCTTATCATCATCAGACTCTTCTTTTTCTTCAGTCTCCTCATCCGTCAAACGCACCCAAACATCATCTTCAGTTGTCATTGCAGACTCACTAAGTTCTGAATCATTAAAAACTTCAGACTTCAGATAGATGTATTCATCTTTATCTAAAATATCTTCGTGCACATATAATTGGAGCCAGTGATTAGCTTCATCCATCAAAGCTTTACCGGCCTCCTTTTCCTTTGCTAGTAGTGCCTTACGAGTGTAGTATTCTGATTTCTTAACTACAGTCAATCTACATTCTCTAGCATAATGGCCTGGCTTGCCACAGTTATAGCACTTCTGCTCAGAATCCTTCTTGGCTGGCTTTTCAGATTTTTCAGATTTATCAGCTTTCTTGCCACTGTTCACTCCTGATTTATCATATCTGTCCTTATTTTCAAACTTCAGTGAGCCTCTTTTGTACCTCATCTTGTTGTTGGTTGGTTTCCGGTAAAACTTCTTCTGAAATGCCATCGTCAGTAAGGCAATTTTTTCTTCATCTCTTCAATTTCAGATACTGTTGAAGAATCCGATGAGTCTAACTCTGATGAACTGCAGCTCACTACTACCCATTTCTCATTCTTTACCTTGTACTTGTACTTCTTATCTGCCAACAGAGCTAAAGGATTAATGGTTTCCTTTTCAGCTTATTTCTATCCTGACATCTTCCTTAAAACCATAGCCTGGTAGTTGTTAAGGTTTTCAAATACCATGTGAAAGTCCATGTCTTCAATATCTTTGGTTTGCTGAATTATCATTGCGTACCTTTCCCACACCGGATTTAGTACACTTAGGAATTTGACATTGATGTCTAGATTTGACTTTGTGACACCATTCCTCTTCATTTCACTGACAGGACTGACAAACCTCAGATATTGTTACATATTTAATTTCGATCGTGTGGCTTTCTTTTGTAATAAATATTATTAGTTTGTTTCCTTGTAATTTAATTAAAGACTTTGTTTAGTTGTTTCTTTATTTACAAGTAGAGGGGGCTGTTATGCACTAGTTGGAAAGTTGATTTAATTCTCATGTAAATGGTTGACCGCCTAGGGTTTGACAAAAAAGAATTCACAATTCTGATTTAGCAGCCGCCGCTTTTTGAGAGAAACGTTCTCTGACAGTTTCGTAATCATTCTTGCAATCATTGAGTTCTTATTCTTTTTGCTTGAATATTTGTATGATTAAAATACGAGTGCTGAAATAAACCTGGGAAATCTTTTATAACAATTGGTATCAGAGCTCAAGAGGTGGATTTCAACTGCATTTCTCTCGGATTCATCATTGTTCTTTGTGTTCTTCATCTCATACCCACGGTATGATCTTTTTCATCTATATATTTTTGTTTTTTCGTGTTTATTCATCATTTAATCATCTAGTATTCCTTATATTGTGATTTCGAGCTGCTTAGGCTCAGTCATTACCTGTTTATGTCTTTAAAAATCTGAATAATATCATTCAAAAACTCGTAGGTTTTTCTTCGGTTTTGGTTCAATTTTAAGAAATTTTTAGGTGTTTTGGTATATTTTAGGTACTTAAAAGTGTTTAAAATAATTTTCCAATCATTTAGAAATAACTTTTAGGCAAAAACTGCTAGTTTTTGTTCTGGGAAAAATCTGAAAAATCCTATCTGTTGAACTTCGGTCCGTAATTCAGACCTCCTAGGACCTCAATTTGGTCCAATTCGGACCATATCTCGATACATTTCACACCATATTTTATAAAATTTCGGACCATATTTCGGACCCATTCGAACTTCGGACCAACCGAAGTTTGTTAAAGTATTTTTAAAAACACTTAAATTTACTTGTTCTCCATTTTAAATTCTCATCTCGGACCATCCGAACTTCGGTTCTCATCCGAATACAGTCTGTCAACTTGAAATTTTTTTAAGTGTCCATCCGAACCGTACACTGTTCATCCGAGATTCAGTCCATCCGAATTTCAGTCCATCCGAGTTTGATCAATCAGAATTCGGTCCATCTCATTTTCAGTGTTCATGTGAAGTTCTTAACATCCTAAATCAACTGTCCATCCGAACATCAGACAATCCGAAGTCAGCTATTCATCTGAACTTTGTACCATCTGAGTTACTATTCAACCGAACTCCTACTTATCCGAATTCAGTTTCCACCTTCAGGATCTCACTCTTTCAAATCAGCACTATCAACCATGTCTCGAGAGGCCCTTGTCCTGGGATCTGAGAACAGACCACCTGTTCTATATCTGGATGAATATAAGCAGTGGAAGTCAAGATTCATTAAATTCGTCGGTATGCAACCCAATGGAAATCTTATGCTCCAATCCATCACTGAAGGTCCAATCATCTATTATCGGGAATTAGCTGCCAGGCCCGAAGCCGACCCCCCTGTTCTAGCCTCTAAAGTTGAACGTGAACCTGCAAATGAGGCAGAAAGAGACAGACAACATGTAGACAAAAGGGCAGAGTATCTCATATATCAAGCCCTTCCCACTGATATCCTTGTCGGGGTGGATAGAAAAATGTGTGCCAAGGAAATGTGGGATGAACTGGAGGTTCAATTGCTGGGGGCGGATTTAGATGACAGAGATAAGATTGAGGAGGCAAAGGCTGAGTTCACTGAGTTCAGGGCCAAAGACGGGGAATCTCTTAAGGCCACATTCACCAGAGTTTGTGTTGTTCTCAACGAGTTAAACAAACTGCACATTAAGAAAGACAAGGATGACATCAAGATCCAGTTCTTTGCTTCCTTAGCCCCTGAATGGCAAGTTGCATGTCGGGTCATTAGAAGAGTGTTGGACATTCCGAACGTGTCTATTAATGTGGTTTTCAAGGAGGTGAAAAAGGATCAGGGGGATGTCGATCATCAAAAGCAGATGGATAATCAGCTAGCATCCCTATTACTCTCTACAAACACGGGCATCAAACCAACAGATGCTCTGGCTCTTATCTCCAACAAGAACCTATATACTGCGTCCTATGCTTAAGGTTCGTCGTCGTCTTAGTGCCGCTATGCTTCACCCCCGCGTGAGACTTTAGATGAAGAAGAGGCGACGATTCAGGAACATATAGTCTTATGGAGTAATCATCTTCAACAAAGACGTAACAAGACAAACTAATAGCTTCGCTGTGACACCTTTCCGCAGAGGTATTCTAATGATAGGAGGCATGAAAGGCGAGATGAAAGGAGAGATGACTACCGACGAGACGAGAGCAGAGATGACTATAGCAGAGATGATAGGAGGGATGACTATAGAAGAGATGATAGAGATGACCGACGATATGATGACAGGAGGGATTATCGGGATGATCGTCGTTATGATAGGCGTGACGATAGAAGAGATGATCGGAGAGAGGACAGACGAGACTACAATCATAGAGATGATCGAAGCGATGATCGACGACATGATCGAAGGGAATATGATCGTAGAGTCAACCGAAGAGATGACAGCCGCGAACCTCTGCGTGCCGACAAGAGGCCAGCTGAAAGGAGAGATGAAAGGCCCAGAGCCGATGAGCCAAAAGGGAATCATGAACGTCTGTGCTACAAATGCGGAAAATCGAGCCACTTTGCTCGTGAATGCAAGAACCTGTTTGAAAGAGACGTTAGTTATTATGAGCAGAAGCTGGAGGCCGCTAAAAAGAGATCTGATGCTATGGCTTTGGTGACCCAAGAAGATTATTGGGATGATGCGGATACTGATGAAGAGTATGACAAGGGTATGAATTGCTACATGGCGGATCGTATTGGATTGGCTGACTATGCTACAACGTCAGATTCAAATTCAGACAATGCTGCTGAGGGGGAGACACAGCAAGATCCACCAGCATGTCTGATGGCCAGATCCGGGGATCCAGAATGTTCATCGTCAGATTCTGAGGCACGTGAGGTACATTCCTTTTACATCCCAAAGCATGTAAATAATTTATCTATACATAGTGAATGTGACATGCACACACAAATACTAGATCTATAAGCTAAATTAAATGATGAAACAGAAAAGTGTGTCAAGGCTGAACATCTAGCCCAAACATTACAAGAATCATCTGAGTTGTATCAAAAGAAGTGGTTAACTAATCATGACGTGATAAAACAGATGCTAATTGAAATGGTAGATGTTCAGGATAGGAATTTGTATCTACAATTTTGTATGGATAGACTATCAAATGAGAAGAACTCTTTAAAATCAGAAATATTTGTTCTTTCAAAACAATTATAGACTGTAAGTATGGAAAACATATATAGTTTAGAAAAATAAAAAATGATAGAGGAAGAAAGAATAGGTTTCTACTCTTGCATAAAGACCCTAGATGATGAATTTCTAAAACGGGGTCCAGGACAAATTTCTACTATTGTCTAGTTATTCAGAGGCTGAAATGAAAGCCGAACCAGTCAAACCAATCCCTCATCTTTACATTCCTACAAAAGTTCTACAACGAAAAATCAAAGTTTTAGAAAAGGAATTAAAGTCAACTCGAAAGAAAGCTGTTGATTATCAAGAAGCTCTTTTTAAGAGTGAGGACAAATTGGAAAACCAAAGTATTCAATAAACTATAGAATTAACTGTTTACAGAGAAAAATTTTACATGGTTTCAGAAACTTTAAAAGAGCCAAAAGTTTCTCACCCTATCAAAATCCCACTCATGTCGTCTGATAAAGGTAAAGCTAAGGTTGAAATTTCTTCCATCAGTTTTAAAGGTGAGTGCTCAAAACCTTTCAATGCTAAGGTTTCAAAGAAGACTCAGATTCAATCCAAGTCTTCTAAGAAACCCACTCACCAAGAAAAAGAAAAATCTTCAAAATCAAAGTTTTCCATGCGTACTGACTCTCGTTGTTTTGTTCCTACAGATCATGTGAGAAGAGTGCCAAAATGTCTATGCAAGATTTTTCAAGTTTTTTTGTGAAGAAGGCTGTTATGCCAAATGATTTTGTTTCTAGAGATAGGTGGCATGTAATCTCATAAAACAATATTTGTGATGATGTATCGGATTCTATGTCTTGTTTAAAGTATTCTTTTAGTGACTTGTTTAAATTATGTTTTTGTGCCTTATCCTGCTAAGAGAATTCTTAAAAAGAAAATAAAAAATGTTGCATCATCGGCCTCCACAAAAAATGAGACTTGTACTTTGTCTCGGCCCAAAACCAAAGCAAATATCAAACAAGTCTCAAAAAGTCAAAAACCAATGGTAATTTCATCGCCTAAGATTCCAAAGCCTGTTAAATCCAATTATCATTGGATTCCAAAAGGCTTTGCATCTGGTCCACAAATAACTACAAAATGGGTTCCTAAAATTGCAAACGTGCCATATTCACCTGGAACACCTAACCCAAAAGGACCCATCTTAAGATGGGTACCCAAAGTTGTGTGATCTTAATGCAGATGGTTCTTGGTTACTTCAGATCAAGACCCGAACTTCACTGATTTGGCTTCTAGTTATCATAGGCTAGGACCCGTTCTTCTGCTTGTCGGTTGTGCTTAAACCGACACGTTTTATCATAGGTTTGATTAAAAATCTCCCCCTAAGATGTAGAACAGGTTTGACTGAGGCCTTTTTGTTCCTAACAGTATACAAGATATGACACTTGTGTCCACTTCATTCATTGAAGCTAGTACAGAAGGACTACGTGTCCCTGTCGTAACAACCACAGTGTTGGAAGCATCCGTTGCTCCTTCACTTGAAATGGTTGGAAGTCCTGTCAGAGCTATAACTTTGCCATCTCTGAGTACAGGCCACACGGAGGTTCTTTTTACAAGTTCAACCGTTTTGACATCTGGAAGTCTAGGTGACCCAGTAATTAGTCTAAATGAAGCTATTAGTGGAGTGACAGCTCAAATGACAACTCAATATTTAGAGATGATGGCTCAAATGGCAAAAATTCAAAAATTGTTGAAAGGAAAGGTTGTTGCGGAGAGTGTAAAAGAAACAGACCCTCAAGACTCCATTAATGAGTTGAGAGATTTTCTTTTTGAATAATTTGATGAGATGGGGGAGAGAATGATCGGTTTGGGAAACACAATCGTTAGTGCACTAGGATCATTATCTGAATGATTATCTTCTGTTGAGAAAACGTGTAATCTCAAGCTTCAGGTCCAAAGCGTAAGCATGAGGATGATCATGAAGACTCCGATGATGCTCCTCATGAGGGGGAGAAGACAAGGAGGCTTGGAGAAATAGATACTGGACTTCAAATGGTTGCTTATACATGGAAAGAGAAAGAAATAGAAGGTGAAGCAGTTGTAGATGTTGGGAGTTCAAAAGAAAAACCAGTTGATGCTCAGAGTGAGCTGGGATTGATTCTTTATGAAGATGTTCCAGTTCCTTTAAGTATTCAACCTGGTATTTACAACTTTCAAGAATATGATGATTCAAACAAAGAAAAAGAAGAAGAAATGTTAAGAGTTGAGGGAGCTGAACAATAAATTGAAGTATCTGATGATGATTAAGTTTTTGATTTATCTGTTGAGACGTTGAGGGCAGAGAAGATTATTGATGAGGAGGAGTTAGTAGAGGAGATTTTGAGATATGATGTGCCAACACCAACGGTTGAAAAGCCTGCGGTGACGGTTACAGTCAAAGAGGAATTTGAACCATTTCCAATTGAGGATGTGATGCCTCAATATGTCAAAGAGATGAATGAAGTTGAAATCACGGATAACTTTTTTAAGAGTTATATTTTAGCTGATGAAACAGAGAGACATCATCACTTGAGGATTGCTGTTCAAGAGGTGGTGCAGAAAGAAATTAATGATATGCTGACATTTCCAAATGAAGATGAATTAAGAAAGAAAAAGTTTAGAAAGTTGGATCTATCGGAAAAACAAAATGAGGAATTCAAAAGGAAAAGAAATAAGCTGCCATTCTTGGAAGAATATCTGGAGAAGAAAATCTTCTGCAAGAAAAGGGCACCTTGCACTTTCTTGAAGCTATTCAAATTTATTTAGCCAAACATGCAAAATCTTGTGAACTTTGCTTACTTTATACAAAATAAAGCTCAACGAATTGAAGAAGTAAAACGTGAGTTCAGGATTGTTGATCTGGTTAAGATGAGAAACATCGGTATATGAAAATCTTCTATCTAACGTTCATTGTGACTAAACAGATGGGAATACATATATTTTTATTGAAGCAGACTTCTTTCATCTAAATTTGGTGGATGTTGAAGACTTATTTGATGAGCTGTGCTGAAACAAAAGAGAAGAATTTTGTCATTTTGCACTGAAGGCTCTATTTCACTTTATGCATATGAAGCTGGTTCTTATGTCTGTACAAGATCTTCATACCGGACTTGAGCGAGGAATGAGGAGATTTAACTTCACTGCGCCAAATCGATTCATCAAGTATATGGAAAATCTCAAAGAATATCAAGTTGTTATGTCTAAACATCCGGTGGTAATTTATAAAGTTAAAGATCAAAAGAAGAGAGCCATGCGGAGTGTTGAGTTAAACAAATTCTGTGATGGCACTTTGTAGAAGGTGATGACTGGACTTAAAGGAAAGCTTGCAGCTGATTCAAAGAGAAAAACAAATAAAGGAGGTCTGAGTTCATATGATAAAAAGTTGATAGTAGAGTTTATTGCATAGATTGAGTTCAGATTGATGAACCGAAAGAGCATTAGAATATTTGAGATGAAACTTGGACTGAAAGACTAAAGACTTATTATCATTCATCAAAGGGGGAGATTGTTGGGAATTACTTTTGTTGATGAATATATTAAGTCTAGGGGTAAAATTGTAATTGCTTAATAGTTTCATTTGTATATATGAATAGAAAAGTGTGGTATTGTTTTGGTACGGGTTCGTAGACGATTGCATATAATTGATTTTGTCTTGTACGAAAAGTAAGACCTAGGGTTGAGTGCATTCATTGCTCACGTTGTAATTCACATTTTGTGGAATCAAATCATTCGGTTAGTTGCATCTGATCTTGATCTTAATTGTTCGTATATTGATTGTGATTGATTTTACTGAATAACAATATCTAACATCAAATTCATGTTCACTATCAATTATAATATGTTTATACATAATTTATTGAAAGATTTAGATGGAAAACATGATGTAAAATGAATCTGGATGTGCTAAATACTGAAAACTCCATGTCTCGGACCCTTGGGGTACCCTGAGATTCTAAATCGGTATCAAGGGGATGTTGGATACAAAGGCCTTTTCAATGTGATTTGTGTTTGTATTTTGAAACAGAAAGAACAGAAAATTTGTATGTGAGAAAAGGAAAAGAACATTGCATACTATTCAAAACTAAGTGGGGCTATAAGTAGCCTTTATCAGAAAGAAACGTGCACTTTAAACTAAGACTTAGTCTAGCTAAAAACCTGGTCAAGATATGTATGGCAATCCATTCATGCACTCCATGCAATTCGGTAGCCTAGACTATTTCTTTCCATGATCTTTACTATTTATTTAATTCAAACACTGAAATAATAATAATAATAATAAATCCAATTAGTCAAGATTATTTTCAACAGGGGATCCCGATACTAAGTCTCGAGGTGGTCACCATCTTTCTATTCCTTTTTAAGTGTAAGTCTTAGACTCAGTTGTGGACATGGAACTTTCTGTTTTGCTGTAAGTGAGAGTGAGACTCTAAGATTGAGTGTCGGACTCGGGGCCAATGTCACACCCCGCTAATGAGGAAACACGAGATGCGACAGTGATGTGATCATATCATAACTTTAAAGATAGATTACCATTCATGATAAAGTTTTTACATACGAACTGAAAGAAATTGTTTAATGGTTACATCCTTATTGAAACATAGTTTATAATCATGAAGTATTTCGGCATAATAGTGTGGAATGCAAAATATTCACTTTTGACTACCAATAATGAATAGCCAGTAGAGTCAATCAGATGGTAGGATCCTTTTTGCATATGTCTTTCAGAAAATCCAACAACGAAGCTAAAACAACTATCCTAGACACAACCCATTTTGTTATAACGACTCGTGAATATGTTCATACATATGTTATCATGTATGCTTAAACAATTCTACCGACATAAATAGGGTGTTCATGGTAATATGCAATAATCACACACACAAGAAGTAATTTATAAAAGTGTTTATATTACAAAAATTGTTTTTTTAAACATACTCCGAGTGTAATCACATCAAGTCATGCATCATCTTTTGTTTATTAAACAAAGGTTATCAGGCTTTATCTAATTAATATCCGATGATGCTACACTTAACTTAGTTAAACTAGTAACATGTAAGATAGTTTAGAAATAATGTTTTAAGATAATGGTTATAGTTTTAAATTTTCTAATGAAAAACTTGGTATCCTCTATAACTTTAGGCTCTGATATCAAAAACTGTCACACCTCGCTAAAGAGGAAACACAAGATGCGGCAGTGATGTGATCATATCATAAGTATAAAGATATCATACGGTTCATAATAAAAGTTTTACATACAAACTGAAAGAAATTGTTTAATGGTTACATCCTTATCAAAACATAGTTTATAATAGTTCTTGATGAAAAGTATGATGACGACTCCAAGCACACCAAAACATGCATATCGTCGTGATCCAATTTAAGTTTGATTCCCTGAAAAGCCATGTCAAAAAGGATCAATATTGATATAGTTGGGTAGTTCACGGTTTTTGATATGCAAAAAAACAAATTTAATGGAATTCGTATGAAAAATAAGTATAAGTTGGCAAACGGTTGTTTGTTGTAGCACAAGATAACATAGTAATCTTAGTTAGTGAAATGCACCCACTACTCAAACATAGTGTCTCAAATCCCCTGCCTCAAATGGTAAATGTAATACATATGCACTGTAATGTCACCTCAGTCACGGATCTAATCTTGACGCGACGCCGTCCAACGAGTGCAGAATCCAAGTTAGTGGCTTAACGAATCGATCACGCACGGAACCCGGAGACGAACACTATGATAGCCGATACAACGAACGATCCGACATGGTGTATTTCTCCGAAAGACTCTCTGAAATCAACTCTAGCTCGTACGTGCAGGAATACAATATCTGAAAACAAATTTCTCTAAATGTCTCGTAATAAAACGGATTAACACATAATTATATCAATTAAGTTCGAACTTAACTGATCAAGTTCATTTAGGCCCAATCCCACGAACTTGTCTAATACCCTTCGAACTTAGTTCCACTAAATTCGACTAGATTGGATAAGTTCGAACCCTATCCTTTGAACTTATTGTAGAACTTATTTTTGAACTTATCATGTAAATGTAAACATCATTCACAATCATGATCAAACATATATGACTTGTATTAACAAAGCCTGATCTATTACAAATGACTATCTATTACATACGTAGTCTTCTATCGTCACACAGGGTGTACCAACAGACTCCCCCTTGATGATAACTTCTAGTAAGATATTCACTAATCTATAGAACAAGGCTTATTCAAACTACTACCTGCATACAGACTTTGCTTTACACAAACTTTGAAAATCTTTTGAAACTTCCTTCCTTCAGATCTGCAGCCTTTATGATAGAAATATGGTTGATCATGAAGCTTCTTCAGGTCACTCTTGGAAAGATTAACAAGATGCAAAGGATCATGTACTTTCAAAATTACCCTTTCATCTGATCTTCCATTACTGCCTCGGCTGTCTCATTATCAACATACCACAACTTCATATTATTCAAAACATTCTGTGGTGTTAGCTTTAAAGGAACTGTCTTTAGGCATTGACCCGGTTTGTAGAACATATTCATCCACGGCTTCCCAGTCAATGGATCTATTCTTAATTCATCCATGAGTCTATTTCCTGACCTTGGCTTAATTCTATCGAAACTTCCAAACCGACCCTCTTTTCTGATTATTCTTGCTATCACTTCAGCATACTGGTTGTCTCCCAGGTTGATCAAATTTTTCCATGCAATTTCCTTCACTTCACATTTTGGCAATGTATTGAAGACTTTAAGTTTTCTCCTTAGAAACTGGAGCCCATCTCTTCTTTTAAGTACTAAAAGCTGCAATTCCCTGTCATAGACTCAGCTAAGAATGCCTCCGGATAGTTTTACTGGGCTTGGAAATCTTATTTTCTCTTTTACAGCTAATTCAGTCTTCTTCTCCTCTTTCTTGAACTAAAGGTTCCCCTTTTCTTCTTTGGATTGCTCCTTATCTGTCTCTTGATTTGCATCATCATCTGATTCATCATTAATTATAGACTTCAGCGTATCTAGATCTATCAGATTCTGGTCTGTATTTACATATTGTTCAGTGACCTGTTGCCCCTAAATGACAAACTCATCTGCCTCATCTTCTTCATCAATCAAGACTTCATCATCTGAATTCAAGTATGGAACGAACTCTCCTTCCTCAAGATCTTCTAAGTCATCTTCAAAATCAAAGTTCACATCTTCATTGTCTAATCTGGCTAAGGCTCCAATCATTTCTTGTTCAACGAACTCTAACGCTTCGGGAGCCTTACCTTTTTCTTAACCTCCTCCTGATCCGATGATTCAGGCTCCTCCTGAATTCTGCTTGCTGAGTAGTCTCATGTGGAAGATCTGCTAGCTCACTGTCTTTCTTTTGAGTATCTGGGTCACCTCCTTCATCATCTCATCTCTACGGCTCTCCCTCAATACATCTCCCCTATAACTACTCTCCCCTTGAGTTTGAAGATCTTTCAATATCTGCTCCACTAGGGTCTGAAGAGTCAATATTTGAGGTTGTTGGGCAGACATTGTTTCTTCTTGGGTAGCCATTTGAGTTTGAAGCTGAGCATTCTGTTGTTCCAAACTAGAGTTGTGTTGGTGCAGCTCATTCACAGCTTGTGAAAGCTGAAAGATTTGGATTGTTTGGAAATCTACTTTGCCTTACAATTATGAGAATCTTTGATTTTCAGTAAATGGAACAGAAGTTGATGGAGTCGTGGTTGATGTGGATGGAGCGGTGGTTGCAGCCGATGCAACGGCAGTAGAAGTAGTGGAGCTCCTTGAATTATGCGTTGACGCTTTGCTCTCTGTTGTGTTGCAATCACTGTCTCCTCTTCCAAAACAAAATCCTCATCACATTCATCTTCGTCCCTGAGAGCCGGATGAGTCAATTTTCGTCTGCCCACAACTAACCTAGATCCATGTCGTGCAAAAGAAGTTTGTGGATTGGCGGCTTCCCTTAACTCTTCTTCAGAACTTGAATCGGATTCTGATTCGGAAGGTGTCTCTACATGACCATTAGTCGCTTCATGACCCTCTGTTCCTTCAGTTGCAACTACTAGAGGCTGATAATCATCAATTTGCCTGAAAATGTCATCCATATCGGTAGGGGCTCCAAAATATCATTAACTAGCTGCTCCGCTATATTCTCCTAAGCTGCTGCTCTTTGCACAAAGATTTCTGGAAAAGTTTCCGCCCTCTAGTCAGTCTGGTGTCCCGATGTGGAAGGCCCAGCTACCGCTATCGTTGATCTTGAACGAGGAACTTCCCGAGCAACCGGAGCCTACTGTGCCGGTGCTTGTTGCTGTGTAGGTTGTTGATGAGGAGCATCAATACTCCATTCATCTCCCTCTGGAGCGACAAAATCAGGATCGATGACTGCGCCGAATAATGGAGCCACTTGAGGCCTCACTTGCTCTGCCCTTCTAGCATTGTGAGATTAGCAGTCTGCAAAGATGCGCTTATCAATGACAGCTACTACATTTTATTCTGGAAACATCGGTAATTCTGGCAAAAAATGACGTATGATCATCATAATGAACCGCGGATACATCAAGAATCGTTCATGGACTGGAGCTGAGATTTGGTGAACAAACTCCCCAAAGAAGAACTGAGAAAAGCTGTACGGCTTGTTGTACACGAAAGAGATCATTGCTGAGTGTAGCTTAGACACCATTGTATCAAAACAAGCCTTCTTAGGTGCAAAGCAGACCATTATTACGTACACCAGATAACGCCATTGTCCGATAAGGCCACTCTTAACGTATGAGGCTTTCGTAATATATTGGGCGTATCCCATCCTTATAAAGGCCGCCTGCCTGATGGGAGTTGGGTAGTCTATGAGACCATCTTCTTATTCTATCATCCCCAACTGCAGAATAGTACGCAGATGATCTGCTGAGAACGCAACTGGTCGTCCACCGACTATGGCCTTTAGAAGCGCCGGAACAGCGGTGCAGTCAACTTGTAGCGATTGCCAGAATTGACGAACATACGAGAGAATGATCTGCGGGTTATGCGCGAGCGCATACGCCACCCATGATTCTGACAGGAATTCAAGCATTTGTCAATAAGGCTGAGCCTCTGGCAGCTGAAGATCAACAGCCATAATCAAGTTTTCCTTATTGAAAAAAACACGATCTCCCATATCTGCACACAAATCAAACATTTAAAATGTTAGAAATTAATGTTGGAAAAATTTAAGTTATTCGAACTTGTTTAAATTCGAATTTGATTAAGTTCGAATTTGAACATCTTCGAACTTACTTAAATTCGAGAATATAAGTCCTTCAAACATACTTAAGTTCGAGAATTCTATTTGAACATGTCTATCTTTGAACTTATAGATATTTTTGACAAGTTCGAAGTCCTGACAAGTTCGAACATGAAGAACATGTTCGAAGTCGGATAGTTGAACATCAAAACTCATGAATTAATCCTTTTTAGACTTAAATGGCCAATGAATCTAGTCCTAAAAGGTTCTAATCGAGTTTATTGAGGTTTTTTCTTTAAGTTTTATACACTTAAACTTATAGTTGGTAACCCTATAGTTTTCAGTCATTCAAAACCCAAAATACACAATTAACGTCCATTTAACCTCGCAACAAGCACTTACTTTTCTGTTTAGAAGTAAACCAAAAGTGAAATCTTGTAAGTTCGAGTGCAAATAGGTGAATCTTCGTGAAACAGGGATCAAATTCGAAAACTCGACAGGTTCGAGAAGAAGTTCGAAATCGCCGGATAAGTTCGAGAGTTCAAGTTCGAATGTAGGTGCATTAAATGAACACTATTGACCTATTTATATCCAAACTATTTTGAACTTATGTTAAGTTCGAACTTGCTGCAAGTTCAAATGTAACTTCAAACATAGCTGATGTTCGAACTTAATTGAAAATTTTGAAAATTCTTGGATAAAATCCCACTTTTTCAACTTTTTCACTTGACAAAATTTTTTCAACTTTGCGAGACATTCACACTAAGCAATAGATTATCACACAATTTTGTTTCTCCAACTAAAAATGCATACTAGTAACTTTGACATTGTTCCTATCTATTAAAGTTAAGATAATCTAAGCTAAAATTAAATTAAATTAAATTAAATTAAATTAAAAAAAATTAAATAAAGTGAAATTAAATTAACTAAAAAATAATTTAAGGATAAAAATACATTAACAGAATATTTTAGCGAGATAGTCAAAGACGGTTCAATCAGATAGCGGCGTCAAACGCACTTTCAGTATTTCACATTCACACATAGGAATTTTTACTCCTTTGATTGTTTGTTGTAACATACACTTCAAGGTGATTGTTGGTATGTTTTTCCTTTTAAACATTCAACAATTCGGAATTTCCTTTGGCCTTTTTATTTATCAATAAACTCCTTATGTGTCCCATACTTAGACATACTTCTATGATCAAGGCAGACGCACAATGATTATGACTTTTTGGTATTTACAAATTATCTTTAAAAGGCAAACGGCGAACACAGTTATGTATCTACATACATCAGAGTGTCTTAGTTTGTCTTAGAGTTCCTCTTATGTTAGCAAGACAGCGTTGACAGGTCTGTACTTATGTACAACAAAGCAACTTATCTTTCTAGTTTAAGTCAAAACAGCGGTGACAGGTTTGTACTCACGTACAACAAAGCGACTTGTTTTGACTTCCTTTTCTTTACAAACCTTTTTCTTTCTTTGTTTAGGAGGTATTTTGATGAAGCTATACATCCCCCAGATAAATTTGCATACCTCATTGATAATCAATGTCTGTATGTCTCTAACATAGAAATTAAGACCTTTTGGTCATACATCTAAGTTAGTTACACATAAGACATTTTCTTGATTATTTTATTAGCTTTACAGAAATTCTTCATGTCTTATGCCTACCAACATATCAGACAAGAATATGTATATCACTTAGATATTATGGTGTATTTTGTGTGAAAGCGAAACACTTAGAGTTTGTTAGACTGTGCAAATTTTCGTTACTTTGAACGTATGACTCTAAGATTTATCTCATTTTTCAATATTCTCTTTTTTTAAAATTTTTTATGGATTTCTCTCTTTTTTTTTTGTTTTTCATTTAAAGTAAAATAAACTAATAACCTAATCTAATAACTTACAACTAAAAAGAAAGAAAATCTACTAAGGTCAAGTTACTCTGGATTACGCATGCCATTTACTTGAACCCTATCAAATGCTTTTGTGAACAGATGCGCATTATTATCATCCGTTGCAACTTTTACCAGTTTTATCAAGTTCTTCCCAGCACACTCACGTATAAAATGATGTCTTATGTCTATGTGCTTAGTCTTACTGTGTTTAACTGGATTATTTGTTATGACAATAGTTGATTAATTGTCTATCCTAATGGGAGTATGAGTATAAGTCAAACCGCAATCCCGCAATTGTTGTTGAATCCACAAAACCTGTGAACAGCAACTACCCGCAGCTACATACTCGGCCTCACACGTTAATTTTCGGTTCAAGCTACATCCTCCATAGTCTGAATCCGTGTACGCCTCCAATGCCAGATCTCCATCAGCATGATACCAAAGTCCCAGCTTCGGTTTCTACTTCAGGTATCTCAGAATTCGCTTCACGACTTTCATATGCATTTCTTTCGAATTAACTTGAAACCTGGCACAAATACACACAGAAAACAGTATGTCAGGTCTAGAAGCAGTTAAATACATTAGTGACCTGATCATGACCCCATATAAAGTCGGATCCACATCAGTATCACTATCTGCACCCGGTCCGAGATTATGATTCAATTGAATCGGGGTACTAAAATGCGTGGTCAGCTTTGTTCCATCCATACCG
The DNA here is from genome assembly GCA_020465985.1 of Centrapalus pauciflorus. Classification (NCBI taxonomy): domain Eukaryota; kingdom Viridiplantae; phylum Streptophyta; class Magnoliopsida; order Asterales; family Asteraceae; genus Centrapalus; species Centrapalus pauciflorus. Next base: position 201,248 of record JAANYP010000162.1, read on the forward strand.
AAGCGCTCCAAAATGTCGTAGACATACTTCATCTGATGAATAAACGTTCCATCTTTCCTTTGTTCAATTTGTAAACCGAGAAAGAAGTTTAGCTCTGCCATAGCACTCATCTCAAACTTCGACTTCATAACCTTTTCAAAATCCTTGCACATTTGCTCGTTTGACGACCCGAAGATGATGTCGTCCACGTACAGTTGTACCAGAATAAGATATTCACGTTTCCATTTTATGAATAGTGTACTATCAATTGTCCCTCTTTCAAACCCATTGTCAAAGAGGTGAGTTGACAGTGTCTCATACCAAGCCCTAGGTGCCTGATGCAATCCATACAGAGCCTTATCAAGTCGATATACTCTGTCGGGATATTTGGGATCAGTAAACCCTGGCGGTTGCTCGACATACACCAATTCCTTCACCTTGTCGTACAAGAAGGAACACTTTACGTCGAGTTGATATACCTTAAACCCTTTGAAGGATGCGAAAGCCGGAAACAATCGAATCGCCTCAAGCCTCGCCACTGGTGCAAACACTTAGTTATAAGCTACTCCCTCTTCCTGGTTGAACCCCTTTACCACGAGTCTTGGCTTATTACAAGTAACTATGCCCCGATCATCCCGTTTACACTTAAGGACCCATTTGGTCCCTATAGCAACTTCTCCTCGAGGAAACGACACTAACACCCACACTTCAAGCTTTCTGAACTGTGACAGTTCCTCTTGCATAGCTTCAACCCAAGAGTTGTCTTTCAAAGCCATTTGAACATTCTTTGGCTCTACTTGTGAGATGAAACACGAGTATAAAACGTGTAAAATGCCTTGGAGTCGTTGATCATCGATAACAACACTGTGTTATTATTCACACTACTCCTAGTATACTTACACCAGCATGTGGAATCCCTATGATACCCTCAATTGGATGATCCTTATTTATTCTCGATGTTTCAGTGCCATCGACCTGAATATTATCTCCCAAATTCGATCCTATTTCACCTAGTGGGGGTATGACTTCGGACGGAGTGACTTCTTCCTTCTGGTTGCTATCTTCGGAGGTAGAATCACTTGTCTGATTCTCATTTGTAGGTAATTCAGGTTCATTATCTGCTGGAGACCCATCTTCTGTCGTTGTAGTCTCAGATGTTGATGGAATGCTTGATCTTGGAAAACCTCAACACTCATCGGTGAGATTCAACGATGAGAAGTCATTTTCCACAGAACCTGCATTTCCACTAAACGGTATGTAAATGATTCAAACACAGAGTCATAATCAAGTAACCATTCTGGACCAGTTTGGGGTTCATGTGAATAACTTGTTACGTCAATGTTAAACACAATTTCAACCGTAACATTTGTTTTGTTAAAAACCCTCTTGTTTGGTGAATTAGGAACATAAGCTAGGAAGTATCCTTCATCAGCCTTTTCACCAAACTTAGGTTGATGTATTGTTTTCAATAAAGTACATGATACCCTAAACGATTCAAAGCTAGTCAAATTTGGTGGTCTTTTATTCAGAACTTCATAACAGGATTTGTTCAGTGATTTGACAGTAAGGACCCGGTTTAAAACATGACACGCGGTATTCACTGCCACCTCCCAAAACATGGTAGTAAGCTTTGAATCCAAGAGCATGGCCATTGCTGCCTCAATCAAAGTTCAGTTCTTTCGTTCTGCCACCCCATTTTGTTGTGGCTCATAAGGTGCACTAAATTGATGCACTATGCCTTTAGTTAGAAATATACACCAATTACTGCATTCCTAAATTCTATTCCATTATACTCCTGATATTTTACCCTTGTCCCATATGAGTTCTCGATTTGGTCTAAGAACCTAATCAGTGTGCCTGCTGTTTTATCCTTTGTACCTAGAAAGAATACCCAAGAGAAACGTGAGTAATCATCAGTGATAACTAAACAAAACCAATTACCACCTATGCTCCTTTTGTTGATTGGACTTAAGAGATCCATATGCAGCTCGAAGGTGGAAGTGATCGTGTTTTGATTCTAGGACTTGTGTGACTTTATATGTTGTTTTCCCTTTTTGCACGGTACACATTTGTCTTCGAATTGAAAACTCTTTAGATAAACACCTTGCACCAGGCCATTTTTCGTGATGTAGTTCATCTTCCTTAGGTGCAATTGTGCCATGCGTCTGTGCCACAGTAGAGATTCAGACTCTGAAGCTTTAGATAGTAGACAATTTGTTCCCATCGATGAGTCTGATACATTCATATCCATCATGTACAGATCATTCACCCTTGGGGCTCTCATCTTGATCCACTCTTCAGGTATTTTGAACCCTGGCTTTAGCACTAACGCCTCATCTTCAGTAAAGATAACCGAATGCTTCTTATCATAGCTCTGAGAGACACTAATGGGATTGTGATCAAGTTTATCGACGTAATAAACTTGATCAAGTGTGATTGTCCCATTAGTGACTACTCCTGTTCCAGTGATATTTCCTCCCTTGTTCACAGCAAATGATACAAAACCCTTGTTCCCTCCCTTGAAGTCTGTCAGTAGACTTCTTTCCCCAGTCATGTGATGAGAGCAACCACTGTCGACAAACCATTTGTTGTTAAGACCTGTAGTTAGCTCTTGCACATTAAAGAAAACAAGTTAGTTATCACGGGGAACCCAAGCCATCACTGACTTGGTAATACCATTCTCGTCCACATACTTGAACTCCTTAAGATACCCATCTCTCCTTTCAGATGACTTGGGCTTTTCATTGAGAACTTGTTGTGGTGCTTAGTGATTAACATTCACTCTTGGCCTTTGAGCTGTAATTTGCGGTTGAGCCCTAGAATAGTTTCTATTGTAGTGCATTCCATTGTTATATCCCTAGGCTCTACCTCGTGTCTGTTGTCTATAAGAGGTATGTGACCTAACTGGAGTGTAAGTCCTCCTAGGTGTTGTACTCCTATAGACTTGTAGAGGTCCTGAGCTAGATAGACTAGGGACTCTATTCGGAGAATTAGTCCTAATCACTTCATTCTGTCTGACCGACACCGATATTTGTTTAACAGCTACCCTAAGTGTTGCCTTCAAGTTCTTTTCCAATATGTTAAGAACAACTTGTACTAGCAATATTAGGTACTGACTTTAAGGCTGGTTGGTCTGGCTTTCCTATTCTCGGTGTATACTTTACTTTCTTATAAGGACAGCTAGACGCAACGTGACCTTTCTCATGACATCTGAAGCGGGATATCTTATCAATCGGCTTCTTATAAGTATCCTTTGATTTAGGTGTCTCACTAGTGTCATTTTCTTTCGATTCAACTACAGTGTTGACAGCCTCTTGATTATCACTTACAGTTTTTGCTTTTTCTAGTTTAGTGTCACTAGAAAACTGCACAAAATTGGCTTTCGTAATCTTAGGGGCTGTGCTACACCTTAGTTGAATTTTCCTTTACAGGTTTATTTACAGTTGCTACCTCTGATTCGACTGTTTTAGTGGTTTTATCCTGAGGTTGAGGCACATAGTTGTTGTTGAACGGTGGAGGACTCTCCTGATAACCTAGGCCTACTGGTTTCTTATACTGCCTTTGAGCTTCTAAGATTTTTCCTAGATTTAGTGATGAGTTCCTAAACTTTTCAAGCTTGCTATTTGCCTCAGCAACCTTAACTCTAGATTCAGCTAGCTCTACATCTTTAAGGGTGAGTTCTTTGGTCAAAGATTCTACATGCTCACACATGAGTTCTAACGTGACGAATTGCTCACTCAGCTTGTCTTTCAGAACTATCACATCCTGAGCATCTGCTTTCATCTTATTCCTTGAATCCTCAATATCTAGAAGCTAGCATTATCAGATTTTAATGATTGGCCCTGAGCTGTTAAGTTGTTATGAGCCTCTAGTACTAGATTTAATCTTTCATTTAGAGTAACATTTAAAACACATATGTCATGGAATGTAGAATAGTTTAGAGTTACCTTTTTTGCGGTCCGATTCCACATTGGGCATTTAAGATGCAAAATCCAGAATGGTTTCCTCATCTGACTTTTCTACCAACAAAGGACTTGTATTTAACTGTTGGGTGTCCTCTGCTTCTTCTTCAGCGCTGTCCCCCCCGGTCTCAGTTACATCATCCATAAAGGCTCTGGCATTAGACTCCACATGAGTGCTCCAATCATATGTGCCATCTAGCTGTCTGTTGGATGACACATTTGTTAACAGACCAACTATGGCTGCTTGATTCCCAGAACCACTAGAATGCTGCCTTCCTTGGTTCTGATTCTGATAACTTTCAACTTTTGGTCGTTGACACTTTCTGGCAAAATGTCCTAAACCTTGACAGTGGTAGCACTTTACCTTCGACTTGCCAAAACCAACATTGTTGCTTACACGTTCCATATGTCTTATTAGCAGGTAAATTTGTATTTTTACTCGTTAAACTACAATTTTTTGCATTAAATAGCAATAAACTTTCGTTTGACGTCCAATTTTAACGATACTTTTTGTAACATGTCTAAAATCCTTAGAAATATATAAACATATTTCATCTTTCATTGATATTTCATACTTTTGGCCATTAATGTACCAAAGGTTTGATTAAAATAGCAATGAACTTTCATGTAATGTCGGATTTCGATGATTCTTTTTGCAACACATCCTAAATCCTTTAACGACATCAAACTTATATAAATATTTCATCATTTATATGCTATTTCGTGATTTGCTATATTAAAGTCACATTTATTCATTATTTGACTTTTAAAAGCCAAATATGATACTTTTGTTAACTTCATCAATTTTGAAAACTCTATTTACGTATTTTAACCATATTTAAAGTTTAGAATTACCTGAGAATAGAGAGTGTTACATCAGTGCTCGAATCATTCCATAAACCAAGAATAAAAATTTGTATGTCTTGCAATTTGACAACAAAACTATACATAAAGTAGTAGCAAAAGAATAGGAAAGAGATCGTTAGACCAGCATAATAATGGCATAAAAGTTGCATGAAAAGGTTTTTGAAGATAAAGATCAAAAAATAACATCAAATAGACACAAGAAACTTCATATAATCACACCAAGAAAAACACTCATTTTCATTCCTATTACAAGGTTAAATTACCAAATTGTCATACAAATGGATTGAAATTGTAATCTTTAGCTGTGAGGAGTTGTTACCAAATTAGAAAAAGATAAATCGATACCAAAATCCATAGAGAAGTCCCTCAAAATTGCAGCTATTTATAAAACAATTATGATTTTAAACTGTAGCTATATATAAGTTTCTGGTTTTTCACAAAAAAATCTGCCCAGAATAGCATTCAACTTTGCTGAAATTTCATAAATGACAACAAACTTTCAAAGAAACCTGTTGATTCATGCTAATGCTGATAAAATAATGAAAGGATTAATAATACATATGGAACAACAAATGTTAATTGGTACAACAACAAATGTAAAATACCTAATCATTAATAAAAGAATCAATTAATAGTAAAAGAATTACGCACTCGTAATGTTAAGTAATACAAAACAAATTAATAATAAAAATTAAACGATTAACCAGTTGTAGTGTAACGACCTAAACTTTAATCAACGACAAATAACAAAGCTAAACGTTAACTATAAGCTAAATGATAATTATCTTAAGAGATTTAAAATATAAATTTATAAAACAAGTAATAAATTGTTATTTAGTTAATAAAAGTCAAGTGGACCAAATTATAAATGTATTAGATTGATTTAAAAGAAAAGCAACTTTTGGGGTTAAATTATAAAGAGTGAAACTTGACGTTATATAAATATGAGACTTAATATTCATTTCTATCAAATAAATTCTCCTGTTCTTCTCTCCTGTATACGTTTCCATAAACAAGAATCATCATCAAATTGTTGTAACAAAAATTCGAGATTTGATGCAAGATTTAAGTCAAGGATTTCAACAACAAGTATCAAGCAACCATAAACTACAAGATTTAAGGTAAAATTTCAGCTTAAAAAAAATGTGTCCTTGAATCTTATGAGAAAATTACAGCTCCTTGAGTTTAAGAAAACAAAATTGATTTTCAAAACATGAAATTAACCAAGATTAGTGTGACAAGTTTGAAATTTATAGCATGCATGTAATTCTTATGGGTTTAGTTCATCATATTAGCATTTTGAAACCTTAATTCATATTTTGAAATTGAGAAACTGAAATTTATATTGCTGCTGTTGTTTGCTTTGGTTTTGATCAAAAGGGAAGGCCAAGAAGGCCTATGGCCTTTGGCCATATAATGTATATTTTTGTGTGTGTTTTGTATATTAGAAGCATGAAACAACCTCAAATATTCTTTTTGTGATGCTGAAATTAAAGAAAACAGTATGAAAGAAAAGTGCAGCTGTGTGTGTATGTGCGTTTGCATGAAAATACCGAAACCATGGAGTTGGTTTCGGTAACATTTGAAAGCATCCAACACCTCTTAATCTACTTGAATGACTGATGAAATAAAAAGAAAACGGAAAGTGCAAGTGTGCATGTGTGTTTTGTGTGTTTAGCAGGTACCGAAACCCACCAAGGCTGGTACCGAAACCTTATAGTTTCGGTATACTCATTACCGAAACAGTCATGAAACCCCCACCAAAACTGAAAACTACCGAGACCCTCCTTGAACTACAAAGAAATACCGAAACAGGTAATATTGTAATCTCAATCTACCGAGACCCATTTGATGGAACCATTAGATAATACCAAAACATATAGAATACTGAAACCATCCAGGCAGTACCGAGACCATCTATAATACTGAGACCTACTGAGACTCAGATAGTATACCGAAACCATTGAAGGTTTCGGTAGTCTCATTACCGAAACAAGCCAAAACAGTCACAGCATATGAATTCTTTTCTCTACATGAATTTGATATGTGTGTGCAGTGTGGTGTGTGCAGCAGAAAAGTGTTGTGCAGGTGTGTGTGTGTGTGTGTGTTGTGTGTGCACACTATGTGTGCAGAATTATACAGCATTATATATATATGTATGTGTGTGCAGTATGTGCATCATGTGTGTTCTGGTGAGTCCTGTGCATAGTATCTTGTACAGAATGTGTATGTGTGTGCAGTATGTGCATCATGTGTGTATCTGCAACAATAAAGTAAAACAACAATCTTTTTCATTTTTTTTACCTTGCATGAATTTAGTGTGTGTGCAGAATTAGGTGTGCAGTTTGTGTAAGCCAAGCCCCATTTATTGTTGTATGTGTCGATGTATATAGGCAGAAAACAGAAAACAGGAGTTTAGCTTTGATTTTATTTTTATTATAATAAAGTCATAGTAAATTGATTAATTATGAAGCATAATTGTGTTTTGGACATAAGATACATATATTGTCAAGACATATAAGAAGTTGAGAATAAGTGTGATTATATATATATATATATATATATATATATATATATATATATATATATATATATATATATATATATATATATATATTTAGATTTCAAAATGCATATGTATGATCATAACACTTAAAGACAATCAAAGTTTATGAAAACTTGTATCTTGACTTCAAATGGAAATATATGAACCTATATGTGATTATACATGAAAGCATAAGTTTATGTTAATAATAACAAAGTTTATGACCATGAATACGTACTTGAATGAACTTATAATCATCAAATAAGTTCATTAAATGCTCTTACATGTTTATGTATATTGAGAAATAAAATACATTTAAAAGCATGATGATCATTATATTGCGTAATATATAATGTCATGATCATATATAAATTCTTAAATGAAAATACATGAAATGATTTAAGAAATAGTTGGTCATATTCATCTCAACGTAATCAAGAAACGAGCCTTTGAGATTAAAGGACAACGAATGAATACTGAGTATACTATTCAGATGATATAAAGTCTAATAAATATCAAAAATGATATCAATAATAGATTGAGCCACAAGCAAAGCTAAAAGACATTAAAGAGCATCAGTGAAGGTTATAGCAAAGTGGCAAGCATCTGTAAGTCTGATATAAGTCAGATAGTGGTTCTAACCCACGACAGATTGTGAGCAAACAGAGCCAGAGCCAGAAAGTGCAAATTAAACAGTAACTGTGAGTTGTAGATTTCACTTTAACTGCAAATTATGTGAATTGAGACTTTTGTTGCTTTATTCTGATTTATTTTGCATTCTGATCTTGAGCTTATTGATATATTGTCATAGTATATTTACTATGATTTGTTGAGCTGAGTATTTCTTCTTCTGGATTCGATTCTTTGACGAGTCATTTGATTGTTAAGCTTAACACCATCACTATTGCTCAGTGTTGGGTTAATGTTAGGCTTATGAAGTGCTGATTTACGTGATGAAAGCACAGAGGGTAGCTAGAGCTGAGCATTCCGATGATATCCATATAGAGCTTTTACTGGTAGCTAGCCCAGTACGTGGCTGATCCCCACTAATGATGCGTGTGTATGGATTTATCATCATCCGAGCATTCCTTATGATTTTGTCTAAAAGTCTCAAGAGCAACAACAGTTTTTATAACAGGGAGCTGAGCAAAGTCGCGCATCAAAAGAGCATTAATTGGCCAATGTCCCTTCGAGATTGAGTTGTGCATGAGCCTAGTGCAGTGCATAAGCAATAGAGCTGAGCCGTGCATGAGCCTAGTGCAGTGCATGAGCTTTCGCGTTCATAATTGCATGTTAAATGTGAAATTCTACATTCTCACTAAGCAAATAAGCTTACCTCGTTGTTGCATTATTTTTCAGGTAAAGGCAAAGGATTGGCTGGACCTAGTTCATAGGTCAGGACTTTGAAAGAGCTTGAAGTGCATTAGAACCCGTTCCAATACCTTGGTATTGTGAGATGATAGAGCTTTAAGCTTCGGGTCTAGTTTATGTTATGTGATTTGATGTAATAGTCTAGATGTTTGTACCTTGCTACTTAGAAATTGTCTCTGTTTGTAATTAAATTTAATTCCGCACTGTTAATTTTATCTTAGTTTCCTGATTGATATTGCATTGCTACTGGGCCTAGACTTGAGACCTTTGAGAAATCTTGGGTCTCACATGTAGATTGATGAAAATTTATGCAAAATCCCTTTGCTAAACAGACGGAAAATAAATAACTTCAATTTGACCATCAAAAACATTCAATTAATCAAAGAGGGAGAGAAAGAAAGAAACTTATGAAACATCGCATTAACAGAAAGAAAGAAACCGAATTTTATGTTTGAATAGAACCTCAATCCAGACTGTTTCTAAAGATTTTCTTTCAAACCAATACCCAAATCAAAAGACATTGTTTGCTATGTGCTAAATTTTAACATGTAAAGAACTGATTATGATGGATAAGTAATAATTATTGATCCATATTACAACTAACTTGATTCCATGATCTCCAACATCAATAACTACTAAACTTTGGACAATTCCTTATGTTTTGTGCTGTAACTTTTTGGTCCTACAAGGAGAAAAGACTATAGACCTATAGTGGAGGAGACAACATTGTAGACTATATCAAAGAGAAACTACCAGCTAGATTGTATGATGAAGGTTCAAACACAATTGCAAGCTTTTGTTAGCACTACGTGGCCAATCTAGTTAGCATTGCTCAACACTTCTTTTGTCAATTTTTCTATTTTTCATAGATGATCAAGATGTGACTAAATATACTCATAATTTTATGATTAAAACGATGTTTCTAATGTCTTCAATGTTGTATAACTTTTTTATATTTTGGATGCCTTTTAATCCATTCCACCCGTTATTAATAAAATATAACCTAATTTATCTGTTGACATGATTAGATTGAAAATGCCAAATCTTGCGAACCATGGACTCAAAGATCATCAAATTAAGACAAACCAAGGATCAGTGTTCCGAAAGAGTTAAAAAGGCAGTTAGGATTATCAACAAAACCAGATTTCTGCTATATACAGAAGTAGAATCGTAACTTGTAGAATCTATATTCGAGTTTATCTTTTATAAAATACCAATCCATATTATTTCATAAACCTTATACTTAGTTCAAAGCAAATATACATTATATTTATAACTATAACCATTACAAAAATTCATTCTTCATTCAAAATTCATAAGTCAATTACATATAAATCAAACCCTTTGCGTATACATCAATTTAAACAATGACCATATAAATTAGTACATAAAAACATTTTATGTTTCAACAAAATTTATACATCATATACAATCAAAATACTTCTACATTTGCAAAAAATTGAAACTAGAACACATATAAATCCAACCCTTTGTATATACATCAGTTAGAACAATAACCATATAATTTAGTACACAAAACATTTTATGTTTCAACAAAATTTATACATAAAAATACACAATCATTCATACCAACAGTTACTGAAAAAATACACATCAAATCGAAAAAAATATTGTTGAACAATACACTTCAAAAATACACATCAAATCGAAAAAAATATTGTGGGTTTGAAAAATATTTTGTAAAGAAATACACATCATTATAGATTGATGAAACACATATATCGTCCAACAAGAAAAAAGATGACAAAAATCAAGATTTTTTAAAGAAAAATCGATACCTTTAATCAGCTAGGGTTAGGGAGAGACGGAGGCGACACAAATGGTTGCTAGGGTTAGGAGGAGACGGCGGAAGGCCGCAGGGGGAGACGGAGGACGGCCACAGGTTAGGGGAGACGGGGAACGACCGTAGGAAGTGAGGGAAGAGAGGAAGGTTGGTGGCGGCAGGGAGAGGCGGAGAGAGAGGACGGCAGGTGGGCGGACGGCCGACAACGACACATGTAGGATTTCGCAAATGGTGAGTGGAGAGGGACGATTTTTGTTTTCTTTGAATGGGTTAATAAGTGAATAAGGTGTATAAACAGTCCCTCCCTTGCAAATTACCAGATCAGTAATAATAAGCTGATTTCAGCACTTATCACTTGAAAAAAAAAAGATTGCACTTATTACCTGTTTTCACTTACCGAATAAGTGAAACGGAACTATAAGCACTTATTATCAAAAATAGAACAACACCTAAATTATTTTGTGATATATAAATGTATTTCATTAATAAAAATGTACATTATTTATTTTTTTAATTTAAAGTTAAAATTCAGTTTTCGGTTTGGTTTGGTATGAAAAAGAAAAACCGATCTTCAAACCGAAAACCATATTAAGAAATTTGGTTTGGGACCAAACCAAACTGAAAACCGTTTTCTAAATTTGGTTTGGGTTTATTCGAATTCGATGCGGTTCGCTTTTTGGTTTCTTCGAGTCCAAACCAAATACTGCACACGCCTTTTATCAAATCCTGTATTTTATTAATCTTAGCAAATCGGATGGACCCGAAGTTCGGATGGGTTCCAATGTAGACAGTAAGATAATAATGATGAGCCGAATTTCTGATGCCCCGAAGTTCGGATGGGGTCCAATGCAGAGACTTGTATAATTTTACAAGTAAAACATGGATGTGGACCGAACTTCTGATGGTTGAAGTTCGGTTGGGCATACAATCCGAAGTTCGGATGAAGCCCTTAGAAAAAAAAATGATGTGTGACTTGAACTTCGGATGTGTCACCCGAGGTTCGTGTGACATGCGAAACTTGGGGTGCACCCGAAGTTGTACATAGAACACATCATTTAATGTGTTCATGCACATGCAGACGACTACATTACCATGAGCACTAAATGGAGTAAAAGTTCATATCCTAATACTACAAATGATAACTAACAACTTTACTAACTACACTAACACTTAAAAATAAGATCTAATAACCTAAAAATATGAAAATCAGAGGGACTTTCTAAATAAAGAATTCAAGCAATTTTGTGATTTTCATTAAAAAAAAATTCAACAACTTAACATACAAAATAGAAAAATGAATAAAACTAAAACTAAAAATAAGTAGACATAAGTAAACAAAGATGAAAACCTTTTTGAATTTTCAGGGTATTTGCAAATGAAAGAATTAAATAAAACATAACATAAAGAAATAAAAAATAAATACATTCTTACACCCCTTCAATTGGACAATTACACTGTTTAATTGAATCCAGAGCCCCTATAGGATTTTGAAAGTCCGACAAACCTGGATATTGAAGCTCCCCACTCAAAGAAGAACATATCACATAGCAATTGTCAGGTTCACTAACAGTAAAGACATATACATAGATAAATGAACACCGAAAATAATATTTGATATTCAACGAGAGGGCGGATTTAAAATGCCAATTTGAGATACTAAGAACCAAAAACGAGGTTCGTCTAGAGCCTTAGTAAATATATCAGCAAGTTGAAATTGCGTGCCTACAAAATACAGTTCTATTGTCCCTTTTTCTACGTGGTCTTTAATGAAGTGATACCTGATGTCTATGCGTTTTGTTCTTGAGTGCTGCACGGGATTGCAAGATATAGAAATTGCACTTTGGGAATCACAGTATATTGGAATGTTGGTGAGTGAGAATCCATAATCACATAATTGTGTTCTCATCCATGGCACCTGAGAGCAACAGCTTGCGGTTGCTACATACTCAGCTTCGGTTGTGGATGTGATACACAATTTTGCTTTTTGGAAGACTAACTCAATGGTCTGTCACCCAAAAAATGAATCCCACCTGATGTGCTTTTCCTGTCTACTCTGCAACCTGCAAAATCAATATCTGATAAGGCGATAAGATCGATGTTGATTCCCTTTGGATACCTAAGACCAATATCGGGTGTACCATTAAGGTAACGAAATATGTGTTTAACCGCGGTAAGGTGTTATTCTTTTGGGTCGGCCTGAAAACGAGCACAAAGACATGTTGAAAACATTATATTCAATCTACTGGCCGTAAGGTAGAGTAAGGAACTAATCATCCCTCTATAAGTTGTATTATCGACAATTTTCCTAGCAGGATCTGTGTCCAACTTACAGTTTGAAGCCATGGGAGTTGCGATATCCGTGCAACAGTGTAACATACACAAATGAGAGAGTTTTCGAAGACTTAAATAAATTTCCTTTGGAAATTTCCTTTAATACCGAATATCTAAATTATAGACTAGTTACAAACTAAGTCCCTAAACTTCTGATTCCATTGCTATTTGTAACCTAACATTCTCCTCCTTTGTGATGAAATCAATGAAAAAAAAAGTACATACACATCGACTTTCTGAAAGACTAGAAATTACGCAAAATTAACAGAAGTTCTTTTGTCAGATCTTGATCTCTTAAGTAATCAGACAAATCTTAATTTTTAATTAATATCTTTAGTAGATTCTTCTCTTGTGAACTTCAAATCTTCTACTCTCTAAGCTTTGAATCTCAAACAATGTCTCTTGCAACATCTTTATGATCTTCATACCTTAATTTCTCTGATCATCGATCTATTTTCAGTTAAAGATACTCCCTCTTGAATCATTAATTTCATATATTCTCCCTCTCGACCTTTCAGACAAAAATTCATCTTCATTAAGCTCTTCATACTCAGAAAATTCTTTAGAAGTAGAAACCTTTCTTTCAGCTAGTATTTATATGATTTCTTTTATGTTCCATCTATGACAAGAAACCTTATTTCTATTTCAAAACATGATCCTTTTGCTTATGAATTCAAGTATAGGCTTAATGGTTAATAAGTGTATTCAGATTCCCATATTATTGCGGCTGGTTCATTCAATAATGTTAGATATAAATTTGTGATGGTTTCAAGGGTTATTTTATAATTAAGAAACATTGTTTAGTGGAAGATTTGTAAAGATTGAAAGTTTGGTGTAAATGGATCAACGACTTAAAAGTCAGCCCATGGGCTTAGGTTTGTGAGTTTACGTATGATTCTACGCCATAAATAGTTGTGATAGGGTTCTACAATTATAATTTAATCATTGTGCAGCCTTTTGTAATCATTAGTAGCGATAAAATTTGTATTAAAGGTTTGAGTATTATTCATCTTGTTCATCATATTGTTCTGGATGTTCTTATTAGATTCATGTTTGGTGATTGAATGCTTCAATAATTAAGGAATTACAATTGATATCAGAGCCAGATTGTACTTCATCTTGTAGTACTGTTCATTCTTCTCGAGCAAAATGTCCTGCCTTTCCGCAGTTAAAGCATCCTATTCCCTCTTTCTCATCAAGCCTCTTCTCTATAGGCTTTGATGTCTCAGCTATCTCTTTCTTTTCGTCAAACTTCTTGCTTTTGGAAATATTATGCAGTTTGTTTGACTTCTTTGGAAAGTTCTTATGAAATACACTTGTGAGGAGTGCAATTTGTTTTTGAAGATCAATAGCCTCAGAATCAGAGTCTTTGGCTTTAGAGTCTGAATCAAAGAAGTCAGAGAGGTGTTTAGTAATTTTGCAGCCTTAGATGAGTGCTTGAGTTTCTTATCAATTAGTAGAGCGAGCGAATCAGTATTGGTAGATTCATCTGCTTTCTTTGGTTCAGACGTGCCGGAGACTTCTGATTGACAACCACAATATTGATACTGTTAGGCACAAAAAGGCCTCAGTCAAACCTGTTATATATCTTCGTGGGAGATTATTAATCAAACATGTTTGATGACTTTGAAGGTATAATTTAAGGCCTCTTAATGCCTTATTGAAATCTGAAAAGTGATTTGCAATATAAGTCAAAGCACTGAGAACTTAACCTTCCTGAAACTGTGTTAAACCGATCTTTGTAAATGGTTAATTCTACACCATGTTCAACAATTTGCTTTTCCAATTTTTCCTCACTTATGAGAAGAGCTCCTTGATAGGCAAGGGCTTTCTCATGAGCTTTCCTTTATTCCTCTTCATAAACATTGATTTTATGTTGAATAAAAGTTGTAGGAATATAAGGATGACGTATTGGTTTAACCGGTTTGGCTTTTATTTTTGTTGTTGAATAGCTAACGAAGAAATCATCCTCAAGAGTGGGTACTCTGTAAGAATAACTATCATTTAACTTTTCGTATGTAAAAGAAATTGACAACGTTGATTCCCATTATATTTTGCACTCAAACACAATAAACCAAATGATCTATATTAAGAATATGAAGATTACAAATAGAGAAATTGGGCTCTCAATCTCTAGGAACTTTCACACTCAAAAACACACACTTAGGGTGGAGGCTACATTAAAATCCTAGGAGAAAAATACTATATATACCAAAGCTTAAATTGGGGGTTTGTCCAAGCACTACCCTTAAAGTCCAGGAAATTAAGATTCCCCAGTAAGTAAACTATTTTTATTTACAAATTGAACCTAGACTTTTATTATATTTAATTATACACTATTTTAGGGCTAACAATCTCCCCTTTAGTGTATAATTAAATATTTACAATTAAGCGCAATTACACAAGCTTGAGTTACAAGAAATAAAATTTCTAACAATCTCCCCCTTCTTGTAATCAAGGCTAGTATTCTTCTGAAGTCTTGGGCTCTAAACTCTGATCTCTGAACTTCAATAAGATCATTGATCTCTTCAGATAACTCTCCCCGTAAATCTTTCAGATCGGTGACTCTCCCTTTGAATTTTGAAAGCTTTGACTCTCCCCTTTAAATAATGACTTATCCTTTAATATCATCAGCACACATTTCAGCTCAATATATTTCCCCCTCATGATGATCATGAGAAATATATCATCATGTAATCACTTCAGCTCTCCCCTTCAAATCAACAATCTCAATGTGTCTTCAAATCTTCTTTCATCGTCGAAACAAAATGATTATAGACTCAAAAAGAATATATTACATTTCAGATGATTACAGACACAGAAACACTTATCTCTCTCACGTTACAAACTCAATCAATAACTTTCCCCTCAATAATAGAATATAAACATTTACATCATAAAATTTTCTCTCCCCTTCAACAACAACAATCTCTCCCTCTTTACAAAATATTCAGGACCAACAGGATATTATAGTGAAGTTGATGGCTTTACAACCTGAATTTAAGAAAATGAAACAAATTCATTTGTAAGTACAAATCCGAATCCACATAGCAGTTCTGTTTGCACAAAAGACTAAGTCTATGTGACCTACGTTCAGCGCTGTCGTGACATTAACGCTGGTAGGATTTCCAAATAATCATTGTGAAATCCTTTATCATAAAAGAATCACTCATATTTGTTCTGCTTTGTCTCGGTAGACAAGCTGTTTATAGTCACACAGACTATAAACTCCATGTGTCCTAGAAGTGTACCACATTAAGCTCTAGACTAAAAGTCCATGAACTGAAGTTGGAGACCGGAGAGGATATCTTCCTTGTTTCAATATCAACAAAATCCGAATGATATGCGGATTTTGTCAGGCGGTCGACTATTATCCAAATAGTGTCATAACCACTATCTGTCCTTGGCAGTTTTGTGATACAATCCATGGTTATTCGTTCCTACTTCCATTGTGGTATCTTTGGTTGTTGCAATAACCCAAACGGATTCTGGTGTTCTGGTTTAACTTTGAAGCATGTTAAGCACTTGCTTACATACGTGGGGATATCGGCCTTCATGTTTGGCCACCAGTATAGTTCCTTAAAGTCATGATATATCTTGTGTTGGTACACCCTGTGTGACGATAGCAGTCTAATCGATCTGCATTATGGTTTAAGTAATATTCTGAGTATTAACAAGTATTTTGATATATATGTTTAATATGTGTTTGTCTGTTATTGATTGAGTGTTTGAACTTGATGTAACGTATTACAAGAAGTTCAAACATAAAGATCAAAGATTAACTCAAGCATTAGTTAAAACATAAGTTTCATCACTTAAGTGTTTAAGTGTATTGGCTAGATTCGAATAGCTAAAAGGATACATTCAAATCTGTGATAGATTCGAATGAGTCCTTAGATTCGAATGGGCTAGATTCGAGTCTGTCAACATGGACAGATTCGAATGGGCCTTAGGCCAGATTCGAGGTTGGCCCACAACAAACTCGAATCAGGGTCTATAATTAGGGATAGACTCGAATCATTAAGCAGACCTTTGGCAGAATTCGTGAGGAATTAAGCAATAGGCGATCTCGAGTTTATCAGCTAGGTGAGTCCCGTTTCGGAGAGAATTAGTACGTAGGATCGTTCGTGTGTCGTTCGTTCAGCGTCTAATAGTCTCCGTGTTTCCGTTGGTTGAGAGTTGTCCGTCTAACCGTCAACGAGGATTCCGCACTCGTTAACGGATCCGCGTCTAGATAAATCTGTCAGTGGTAGACCTTACATCTTGTCAGATCCCAGATGGATAGCACACCTTGACTTATGTGCTTCGTCCATGACCAGCTATCTCAATCCTCCATAGTTTGGTAACTAAATCCTATTCATCAAGTATCAGTTTGCATCTGGTAGGAAGTATTGGTTTCCTTCCCCCTTAATACTAAACTGTTTATCCATGCACTCAAGGCTACAATCTTATCACTCTCTTCCTTAACAGCTCCCATTTGTTCCTAATAAATTAGGGAAGTAAGGATTGGTCGTCTAATCATGACTAGGGCTCGTACCCTTAATGGCTTATCTCGTTCCTTTCGACCTAAGGCATCGGCTACAACGTTAGACTTCCCCGAGTGATAATGAATACCACAATCGTAATCACTCAGTATTTCAATCAAACAACGTTGCATCATATTTAATTCTTTCTGGTTCAGGATGAGTTGGAGACTTTTAATATTTGTAAATATGGTAAACCTGGTACAATATAAATATTGTCTCCAAATTTTAGGGCAAAGACTATCGATCCTAGCTCCTTATCATGCGTTGTGTAATTCAGTTTGTGAGTCTTGAGTTGTCGAGTTGCAAAAGCTATGACGTTTTCATTTTGCATCAACACACATCCCAACCCATTGCTTGACGCATCACAATAGACCACAAAATTTTCGTCCCCTTCAAGTAAGAATAGAATAGGTGCACTACAAAGTTTATGCTTTAGTAGGTGAAATAGGTTTGTACTCCCAAATCAAGGACCTTGATGATAAATTCTTAAAAAGGGGACAAACAGATCAAACTATTCATCTCAATAGACCAAAAGAAACCTACGTTTTTGAAGGAATTGGTTTTAAAAATCCTACATTTTTGAAAAAGGTTCAATCTGTTTTACCAATGTTATATGATTAGAAATACATGGAGGGGGGTATGAAGCAATTTTTCATCGATCAACGAAAGATCCTTTAGCGCAGGAGGAGGTTAATAGAAAAGACACTAAAAACAAGAAAATTCCCTTTGCCTATGAAAAGCAAAATGATAGTTACCCTTACAGAGTACCAACTCTTGAGGATGACTCCTTCGTTAGCTATTCAAAAGCAGACATGAACGGTAAACCTGTTAAACCCATCCCACATCCTTACATCCAACTGCTGTTCTGGAAAACAAGATTCGTGTTCTGGAGGTGGAGTTGAGGATAGCTCGTGAGGAAGTTACTGCCAGTCAGGATGCTCTTCTTGTGAGTGAGGAAAGGTAGCTAAAGAACTTTTTGAACAAGCTGTCTAGTTGATCCACTATAAAGAGCGGTATAGTGATGTTTTAAAATTTTAAACTCCAGCTCAGATGCTTCAAAAATTATTTCTCCTGTAAAACAAAAGTTGAAGTTCCTGTCAAAGTTTACAAAGGCGAGTGTTCTAAATATTCAAAACCCCCGGTTTCCAAAAGGACTAAGAGTTTCTGAAAGTCCTCAAAGAAACCTTCTCGCCCAGGAACAAACTCTAATTCTAGGCCTTCTCAACGTACGAACTCAGATTGTTTTGTTCCTATTGATCATGCAAGGAGGATTCCTAAAATAACACCTTTTGATTTGCAAAGATTCTTTGTTAAAAAGGCAGTCAAGCCTTAATCCTTTGTGACAAATCGATGAAAGTGTTAGTGTGCCTGGAAAGGACGTTGCCAGTAATCCTTTGAATACCCTTTTTGCAATCTGTTTCAATTACGTCTAAAAAGATTTTGGCGTGCTATTCCTAAGATGACTAAGTTGGTACCTTATTCTGAAAAATGAAAACACCGCCAATCTAAGAAAATAAAAGTGCATGTCTCGTTACCGCCTGACAAGTTGGAAAAACCATTGCCAAAGGCTAAGACTAAGGCATTTCCATAATCACCCAAGCAAAAGGTAGTTTCATTACCTAAGGCTGCTTCGAAGCCCGTTGGACCCGTATACAAATGTATGCCAAAAGCCTCTGACAACTTTGATTCCCAATGTATTTTACACTCAAACACAAAACCAAACGATTTGTATTAAGACTATGAAGATTAAAAAGAGTGAATTTTAGACACTCAATCTCTATGAACTTTCAGACTCAAAAACACCACTTATGGTGGAGGCTACTTTGAGGCTTTTTCAAAACCCTAGGAGAAAAATACTATATATACCTAAGCATAAATTGAGGTTTGTCCAAACACTCCCCTCAAAGTCTAGGAAATTAAGATTTCCCACAAAGTAAACTATTCCTATTTGCAAACTGAACCTAGACTTTTATTATATTTAATTATACACTATTTTATGGCTAACAATCTCCCCTTTAATGTATAATTAAGTATTTACAATTAAGTGCAATTACACAAGCTTGAATTACCAGAAATAAAGTTTCTAACAATCTCCCCCTTCTTGTAATCAAGGCTTGTATTCTTCTAAAGTCTTGGGCCCTAAACTTGATCTCTGAAAACATTGAAGTAACTCTGATCTCTGAACTTTGAAGTATCTCATTGATCTTCTTCAGATAACTCTCCCCTTAAATCTTTCAGATCGGTGGCTCTTCCATTGCATTTAGTAGGTCTTTCTCCCGTTAAGAACTTCAACATACTTTGCAACAGTTTTCAAAACATTCTTCCCTTCATGAGGATCATGAGAATTATGATCGTCATGTAATCCCTTCTCCTCTCCCCTTCAAATGAATAACCTCAATGTGTTTTCAAATCTTCTTTCTTTGTTGAAGCAGATGTTTACAGACTCAAAAAGAAAATATTACATTTAAGAACATTACAGACACAGAACAACAATCTCTCCCTCAATAATATAATATAAACATTTACATCATAAAATCCATTCCCCCCTTCAACAACAACAATCTCTCCCTCATTACAAAACATTCAGGGCCAAAAGGATATTACAATGAAGTTCATGGCTTTGCAACCACAATATAAGAAAATGAAACAACTTCATTTGTAACTAACAATCCAGTTCCACATAGGAGTTTTGTTTGCACAATAGATTAAGTCTATGTGACCTACGCTCAGCGCTGGCGTGACATTAACACTGGTAGGATTTCTAAATAATCATCATGAAATCCTTTATGATGAAAGAATCACTCATATTTGTTCTGGCTTTGTCTCGGTAGACAAGGTGTTTATAGTCACGCAGACTGTAGACTCCATGTGTCCTAGAAGTGTATAACATTAAGCTCTAGACAAAAATGTGCATCAACTGAAGTCGGAGACTGGAGAGGATATCTTCCTTGTTTCAATGTCAACAATATCTAAATAATATGTCGATAGAGTATGTGAAATAACGCCGTGAGAATTGAAACAAAAGTCTTTTAAGAGATGATTGAGTAGCTAGGGGGTTTAGTGCATGTGTCACTTGGTCCATGACGTCTTGTTCAATACCTAATCCAACTCATGGAATTTGGTAGTCGATGTAGGTAACCCAGCAGACTGACACAGTGTCGGTTGGATTTTCTTTATCTTTTAATCCTTTCTCACACCTCAAGTTTTAGCATTTTTCAACTATACTCCCTTCGGCTCACTTTTAACATACAATGATAGTCAGAAAGCATAGCATTGTTAGCTCATGATGCACCCCATCTCCTTTTGATAACCCTCTCATTTGCATTTATCTATGCTCGACCCTGTTAGTACCCCTTGGTAACTAACACTCCTCAACTAATTGACCTGAGAACCCTTACTCTAACAAACTAAAGTGGTTTGCTCCTTGGGTAGGTCTGCTGGCTCTGGTTTAGACCAAAGAAGAGATAAGTATGCATAATCACACATATTGTGCATCATCGGAGTCAGCATGATAACTTAAAAGATATGTCAGTGAAGCTCATGAGGTATTTCAATAGATGGATTAGAGTTGAATGAAATATCTTGGGAAGTTTGAGAGACTGTATGAGAGAAGTTCAATTGAAAGTCTAATGTGAGATTTGGAAATGAATCAGACTATCATGAAAGATTTAGCTTGTATGGGAGAAACTTGATGTATGAGGGAATAAGAAATATGTGGGAGAAATTAGTAAATTTGAGAGAATCTCAGGAAGAATGAGATCGGGATCATCACAAAGATTAGATTAATCAACCTTGGTGGAAATTTATTTAGTCAGAGAATCAACTTATTCATAAAAACCTTTTATAGTGTGCATTAGAGTATTCAGAAGGCTTATACACTTTTCGTTAAGATGTTATCTTCAGATTGCATCTGAAACTCAACCTGTGAATAAGAACAGTATTAGCGAAACATAAAATGTTATGAGTGAATTTCAAGAATGAAACTCAAACTCAAACTGATAAGCATAAAAAGTAGGGAAATTTCAAAGAAGTCGCGGAAACATGGGTTGTAAACTAGGTGTCAAAAACCATCTAAACATGATAGAACGGGTTCTGATCTGTCTTGATACAGAAGCCATTGTTTTAAAGCACTGGTTCCACTCGGAAGTAAGTAGAAGCCATTTCAGTGAAGCCCGGGTTTCAATCTGAAGTGATCTCAAAACCATCTAACCTGCAAAAATAATTCAAGTGTCTTTTGGTATCTATTGCCTTATGGATCCAAGCGGGTTAGATGATCTGGGTAGCACGAGTTTTGGTACCCGTCTCCAAACAATTATTTTATTGTTAGCAAGCTTAAAATGCAAAACTTCTGTTGTTTCAGAAAAGTTTGATTTGACAGTGAAAGTTTTCTTTGAAAGAACTGTCCGGTATTGGCCTGTTTTTGGTAAAATGTCATCGATTTCTTAGAAGATTTCTTCTTAGTATGATGAGGTGTGTTACCAGAAACTTTTTGAAGAACAGATTTTAATGAAACACTGGTGTGATTCTTAATCGAAAGCTCAAAAATGATTTTTTCTTTTCCTTTGTTGATCTTATGAAGATACTGAAACTTTAAGTGCATAGAGTTATCAACATGACCACTAATGATGAATGAGCCATTGTCAAGATCAAGTTCAAATTCTTCCTCAAGCTCCTGATTAACCTTGGGTTTTGAAAACATCGGCTCAAATTCATTATTAGTAGATAAAAAAGAAACCCAATATATTTTGTACTCAAACACAAAAAACCAAACGATTTGTATTCAGAATATCAAGATTACAAAGAGAGAATTTTAGACAATCAATCTCTATGAACTTTCACACTCAAAAACACACACTTAGGGTGGAGGCTACTTTGAGATCTTTTCAAAACCCAAGGAGAAAAATACTATATATAGCTAAGCATAAACTGAGGGTTTGTCCAAATACTCCCCTTAAAGTCTAGGAAATTAAGATTCTCCACAAAGTAAACTATTCCTATTTGCAAATTGAACCTACATTTTCGTTATATTTTATTATACACTATTTTAGGTCTAACAGGTTTTAAATCTAAATCTGTGTCAAATTTTAAAAGGATTCCTACTGTTGTCTTGTTACATGACGATGGAAATCCAAAATTTAACAAGAAAGGACCCATCTTTCGATGGGTACCAAAAGTGGTTTAATTTTTTGCAGATGGTTTTCAGATCACTTCAGACTGGAACCCGTACTTCATAGCACTTGCTTTTGATCACTTCAGATCAAAACCCGGACTTAATTCAACGATAAGGCTTCTGGTCACTCAGTTCAGGACCCGATCTTCAAAGAAATGGCTTTTACTTACTTCCGAGTAGAACGCGTTTAGAACTCGTGCTTCAAAGCAATGGCTTCTGCATCAAGACAGTTCATAACCCATTCTTTCTTGTTTAGATGGTTTCTAAACACCCAGTTTAGATACCGTGTTTCAATGACTTCTCTGGAATATCCCTACTTTTTATGCTTATAAGTTTGAATTTGAGTTTCGTTCCTGAAATTGACTCATAACATTTTGCCTTTCACTTATACTATTCTTATTCGCAGTGGGAGATTTAGATGTGCTTTGAAGATGTCAACTTAACGATTAGTTTGTAAGCATTCTGGATACTCTAATGCACAGTTCAAAAAGTTTTGTTAGAACAATCTGATTCTCTGACTGAATAAATTTCCACCAAGATTAATAGATCTAATCTTCGTGATGATCTTGATCTCATTCCTATTAAGATTCTCTTAAATATTCTGATTTCTCCCACATATTCTAATTCTCTAATACATCACGTTTCTCCCATACAAGATAATTCTTTCATGATAGTCTGATTCATTTCCAAATCTTATATCAGACGTTCTATTGAAGTTCTCCCATACAGTCTCTCAAACTTCCCAAGATATTTCTTTCAACTCTCATCCATCTTCTGAAATACCCCATGAGCTTAACTGCTATATCTTTCAAGATATCATGCTGACTCCGATGATGCACCATATGTGTGATTAGGCATATATATCGCTCCTATGGTCTAAACCAGAACCGGAAGACCTACCCAAGGAGCAAACCATTATAGTTTGTGTGAGTAAGGGTTCTCAGGTCAATTAGTTGAGGAGTGTTAGTTAGCACGGGGTACTAACAGGGTCGAGTATAGATAAAAATTCAAATGAGAGGGGTTATCGAAAGGAGATGGGGGTGCATCATGAGCTAACAATGCTACACTTTCTGACTATCATTGTATTTTAAAAGTGAGCCGGAGGGAGTACAGTTGATAAGTGACGAGAGCTGAGGGGTGAGAAAGGATTAGAAGAAAAAGAAAATCCCACTAACACCGTGTCAGTCTGCTGGGTTTCCTCCATCTGCTACCAAATTTCGTGAGTTGGATTAGGTATTGAAGAAGATGTCATGGACCTACTGACGCATGCACTAAACCCCTAGCTATTCATTCGTCTCTTAAAATGCTTCTGTTTCAATTCACATGAAGTTACTCCTACCGATCAAAGAAACCGATAAAATCCGCACATTTCCTCCACACCAATGCTTTCATCTTGTCTTTCAACATCACCATCAAGTAGGCATGGAGATGGAACCTTCACCACTCCATCCTCATCTATAAATAGAAGAGCAAGATGACCTATTCATCTCCACACTGTTCTTAAGCAATTCCCTTCTGCCTCTCTTTCTCGAAATTGGCACACACGTCACACTCTCATCTTGCTTTTCAAGATTAATAAATATTGCTAGTGTTGATGAACTTTGGAAGACAAGAACTTCAAACATTCATAGTCTACCTTATTTGATAATATAATAGGTAAGACATTCTATAACAAAACTTATGTCAATTATTACTTGTCTTGCATAATATAAAAATCACCAACAATAAGTTACTCGAAAACAAAGTTTTTGAACAAAGTGATTTTCTTCAAAGTTTTCACCTTCAAAAGGGTTCATAAATATATGAATGTGCAAAGTTAAGTGTAACATACTTTAAAAACAATATCTAGCAATGAGTTCATAACTTTTTATACATAAGGTTTGTCACACCCCGTTACCCTGGTTGGAAACTAGGCGTGACGTCGCGGAAGCATAGTCATAATCAAGTGAACGACCCCTATATGCACGTTTTTGAAAAATACATTTAATAAACTTCAGAATATAACATTATTTTTACATGACCAAAATAAAACGTAAGTAGTTCGCAAATTACAGAGATTCAAATACATAACCATAATAATATTAATAATGCAAATAAATCTCCTATGTTTTGAAAAGATGCGAGTTCAAAAGTATGGAAGCCTTGAAATACTTCCGATGCAGTGCATGTGCCTTCATTTCCTGAAAATACATGCTATAATACGTCAACAAATTGTTGGTGAGTTCATTGGTTTACACGAAAATATGACTTGTATGGACATCAATAGTAGAGTTTGAATTTATAAAAGCATAAATTCCATATTATGTATTACATAAAAACATCATGCAGCCGAAAGTTAATTATGAGTTTGCCCTGTGCAGTATTCCCCGCTGTAATATCGTAATGTTAAATATGTATGCACCCCTTAGAAGTTGGAGCGACCAACCTAGGTGGGGGACATTAATCGCCATAGATCTATTCATAATATATTCGCGCTTACAGAAACATGTAACTAACGGTCCATGATTTGAGGGCTGATGGGACCACATGTGTAATATATAAAAGAAATGAAGTAGTTTCTGTGTCCATATGAAAATGAAGCATGTATGATTTCCAAAATATGGTGAAAACTCAAGAACACAAAACTTTATAAAACTCATATTTCGCACTTATTTGGATGATTTAAACAATGATTTTTGTTTTCGTAACTCCTAAAGACTTCAATATATGATTTCCAATTGGAATTACAATCATGCAACATCAATTACTAAAAATTAAAAATCTGAATTTTAGGCATTTTAACTCTCAAAATAAAAACTAAAGCTTGGAAACTAGTTTCTCACCAAAGTTTCCTCTTGATTCTTGATAATTATTGAGACAATCCACGACATTTGCTTGGTTTAAATCTGGATTTATTGCAACAATTGATGGATTGATGAGGATGAAGAAGGAAGAAGTCGTAGGTATGAGAGAGAAGGAGAAGGAATTGGGTTTTCTTTTAAGTGATAAATGAGCATTAACTCCTCTTGGAGTTTTTATATTTTTGATTATTGTTGTATGTACCCTTTAACCCTCACACTTATGTATAATACATCTCTTTTTAAGTTTGATCATCTAAATAATGTATAACAAAGATTCAACTTAATTAATTAATTTCATTACTTAATTAAATTACAAAACAAATAATGTAATTAAATTACATTATTGAATCAAATACAAAAATTTAAAGTTGTGTTAAAAGCTAAGTTGTTACAGAATGGGCTCCACCACGCATAAACATCATCCGCGAAGTTAGCTAAGTTTGAATAGACTCGGATACGTAGTTTTCATCACATCTCTTGATTCCCAAGACTGATGCAAACCTTTGTGGTGTTTCCACTGAACGAGCACCATCCGTATCTCTTTATTTCGAAGATTTTTGGTCTTCGTGTCCAGAATACATTCTTGCTCTTCAACCACGCGAAGCTTCTCATCAATTTGCAGATCAACATGTGGTATCTGAACTTCTCGTTCATCAGCTAAGCTCTTTCGCAAATGACTAACATGGAATACAGGATGTATTCCCGCTAAGTCCGCTGGAAATTCAAGACAATAGGACTGATTCCCTATCTTTTCAACGATCTTGAATGGACCAATAAATCTTGGAATAGCTTTTTTCGCTTTATAAATCGCACCACATTCTTCATTGGGGATACTTTCAACATCACCCAATCGTTGACCGCAAAACTAATCGTTCTATGACCATTGTCATAATAATACTCTTTCATGCTCTGAACTTCAAGAATGTTCCTCCCGAACAAGTTGAATCTTCTCATGAGTCAACTGTAGAAGGACAGGACCCGCTATAGACGGTTCACCTGTTTCGCGCCAACATCAACCAATCGTTGACCGTATAGAGCTTCGAAAGGAGTAATCTTGATCATTGAATGATAAATGTTGTTGTATGAGAATTCGACCAAAGGAAAGTGGTCATCCCAGTTACCACCAAAATCAAGAATTCCTACAGGAAGCATATCTTCGAGAGTTAAGATAGTGCGTTCACTTTGGCCATCTGCATTAGGGTGATAAGCAATACTCATAGAGATTCGAGTACCCATCCCGTCTTGCAGCGCTTTCCAGAATCTTGAAGTGAAACGACTATCACGATCAGAGACTATAGACTTCCGCACACCATGACGTGAAATGACCTCGATGATGTACATTTGTGCCAATCTATCGAGAGAATACGTCTCTTTCATCGGTATGAAGTGAGCTGACTTTGTTAAACGATCCACGACTACCCAAATGGAGTCGTGCTGTCTTTTGGTTTTAGGAAACTTTGTGACAAAATCCATGGTTATATGCTCCAACTTCAACTCAAGAACTGGTAGTGATAAAATATTCCCGAAGGGATTCTTGTATTCTGCTATAACCATTTGACAGAATCTGCAGCTTTCAACAAATTGACCGATGTCTTTCCTCATTCCTGCCCACCAATAATCAGCTACAAGATCGAAGTACATCTTTGAGCTGCTAGGATGAATAAATAACTTGGACTTGTGGGCTTCTGATAGAAGAGTTTTGCGAAAGGAACCATACTTTGGAATCCAGATTCGGTTTCCATTGAGACATTGAAGTCCCAAATGATTCATAGACAGAAATTGCAATTGCCTTTTAATATTTTTAGAACAGAGATTTTCTTCCTTCAGTGCTTCGGCTTGAGCAGATTTAATATCTTCAATAAGATCAGAAGAGAAGACACCCGGATTCAGGGCATAACAACAATTTTCTTGATATACTTTTCTACTCAAAGCATCTGCGACCACATTGGCTTTGCCAGGATGATATAGGATCTCACAATCATAGTCCTTGATGAGCTCCAAGGACCGTCGCTATTTCATGTTTAGAACCTTTTGAGTAAAGAGGTGTTTGAGGCTTTTATGGTCAGTGTAAAGCTGACACCTAGTACCATGGAAATAGTGACGCCAGATTTTCAGTGCAAAGGTAACGGCAGCCAACTCAAGATCATGAGTTGGTGCACGTTTCTCGTAGTCTTTCCATTGCCTTGAAGCGTAGGCAATGACTTTTCCCCTTTGCATGAGGACACAACCTAAACCTGTACCAGATGCATCGCTATAGACAACGAAGTCGTCATTGCCCTTTGGTAAAGTAAGGATCGGCACTTGAATGAGATTTTGCTTTAGAGTTTCTAATGCCTTTTGCTGTTTATCAGACCATATGAAAGGAGTATTCTTCCGTGTTAGCATAGTGAGCGGTACAACAATCTTCGAGAAGTCTTTAATGAATCATCGGTAATAGCCAACAAATCCAAGTAAACTTCTGATTTTAGAGGCATTGCGACGTGTTTATTACTTCTGAACAGCCTCGACTTTGGAAGGATCAACTGAAATACCTTCGCCAGATACAACGTGGCCAAGGAATTGGATCTATAAAAATAACAAAGAAGAATTTCATGTTTTTTTATTGATACAAGGAACGCTTAATAAATAGCTCGAGACAATATAAAGTTGTACCTGTGTGAGCCAGAATTTGCATTTTGAGAATTTTGCATAGAGTCTTTCTTTTTAAATAACTCTAGCAGTTGACGTAGATGAAGAACATGATTAGCCTCCATTTTGGAGTAAATCAGAACATCGTCTATGAACACGATAACTGACTTATCCAGCATAGGTCTGCACACGCGATTCATGAAATCCATGAATGACATCGGTGCATTCGTTTGAACGAAAGGCATTATGAGAAATTCGTAATGACTATATGTCGTTCGAAAGGCTGTCTGTAATGATTCGCAGAACAAAATTCAATTTTGGAAAAGTAACTTGCTCCCTGTAACTGATCAAATAAATCATCGATTCTGGGCAGAGGACACTTGTTGTTGATAGTGACTTTGTTCAACTCGCGATAGTCAATGCACATACGGAGAGTTCCATCTTTCTTCTTAACGAATAAAACAGGTGCACCCCACAGAGATGAACTAGGTCGGATAAATCCCTTCTCTAACAAATCTTGCAATTGTTTTGACATTTCCTGCATCTCTGACGGCGCAAGTCTGTAAGGAGCTTTAGCAATTGGAGCGGCACCAGGAACTAAGTCAATGTTGAATTCGACTTGACATTCTGGTGGCACTCCAGACATATCATCGGGAAATACGTCTGGGAACTCACATATGATAGGAACATCAGATACAGATTTCTTGTTGGCTTCAGAGACATATTTAGACGAGACAAAACATAGATATGATTCGTGACCCTTAGACCGATATTTATGCGCTTTCTCAACAGAAATGAAGCAATGAGCACCTTTTCGCTTGTCGCCTTTGATTTCCAACACTCGGCCGTCTGAAGACTTGATTTTGATGATTTGGCGGTTGCAGACGACTATAGCCTCGTTATTAAATAACCAGTCCAAGTCGATAATGACGTCGAACTCTTTTAACGGTAGCGAAATGAGATCAAGGTTGAACACTACGTTATCGACAAGAAAAGTGCAAATTCGGTACACAGAATCAGCCATAACATAATTGTTATTGGTCGTCTCTATATCATGTATAACGGGAAGCTTTGAAGGAAATTTAGACAGTCCTTGAGCAAAAGCAGTAAACATGTATAAACGAGTTGCACTGGAATCAAATAGTACGAGGGCAGGTATTGAATTTAATAAGAACATACTGGTAACCACATCGGGGTTTCTTTTGCTTCCTCCGCTGTCATCTGAAAAGCTCGAGTCCTTGTAGTTGGCGTTGCATCAGAACTTTTCATCATAGAACCACCAGCTGACGACTGTGATTGGCTTCGGCGTCCACTCTGACACTGATACATAAAGTGCCCACGCTTCCCACACTTTGCACATCCAAGACCCCGCTGAGGACATTCTTCACTGCTTAGGTTGATCTTGCTACATACATAGCAGATAACGTCATCCGGATTACACAGCCTCATGTGTGATTTCCTGCATCTTTTGCAGAATCGCAGTTCATTCGTGAGAGCATAAGCCTGAGCTTTTTTAGGTGAGCTATACTGTTGAGATTGCTGGGACCGTGATTTGTTGGGCTTAAAGAAAATCTTTGCTTCTTTGTGGGAGAGGGACATGTCGGGTTTGTCTGTGGAGCATAGAGTTGATCACCGTACTCTGGTATCGCCTCTCTATTTGTCTCGCCGCTTCAACCATCTCTAAGTAACTCTTATACTTCATCACATTCATCGGGTGTCTATATGTCGGGTTAAGACCTCCACGAGATCGATTCATCTTTCTTTCTTTGGTGGCTACTTGATAATATGAATAGCCATAGAGTCGTAAGAATTTGATCTCATACTCGTCTACTGACTTGGTTCCTTGGGTTAACTGCATCAACTGGACCTCAAATTTGTCTTGCTGGTCAGCAAGACAGTACTTCGCATGAAACATGTCAAGGAAATGGTCCCACTCTAACGTCTGAATAACCTCTTTGCCATAAATGCTTCTCTATGTCTTCCACCAGGCACGAGCAGCGCCGACAAATAGAGCAGTAGCAAAACTTACTTTCTTGGATTCTGAGCAGTCAGAGAATTTGAAGATTTTTTCGGTGTGGCTTAACTAGTCCAAAGCCTAGATTAGGTTTACTATACCCTAATCTTTGAACTTACAGCATTTCGGCTGTTCGATTTGGACATTAGGGGTGGAGGAATCAGAATCAGACTCATTATTTTGGGCTTGTTTATCTTTTTGCTTATTCTTCTTATCAGCACGTCTCTTAGCTTCAACCTCATCTCTGTCCTGAAGTTGTTCTTGCATATTCATATTTTGTTGTTCTGAGTGTTGTGCTAATAGTTGTTGTACCATTTCAAACATTTGCTGGGGAGTCATGTTGTTAGGGATATCACAAGATCCTAATATCCTTACTGAAAATAATAAAAATCATGTAACTATCAGTTCATAGACTTAGAGCTATGTACCCTTATTCCCATCCTAACAGTCTGTACATCCTATCTCAGTTCAAACAACCTAAATGATTGATACTTAAGTATTGCGGCAGTTTGAGGTCAAATATTACCCACATAATACTTGATTCACTCAAACTATGGGCTCTGATACCATCCTGCGAAGACCACCCTTTACGGGGCATTCCTCAGCATCCAGGTCCCATAATTTGCAATACGAAATCAATCATAACTAAGATAAAGTAATTAAGTACGGAATTTCAAATTACAGTACAACTACAAGGATTAAGTTTAATACACTTTGAATACGTATTACAGTTTTCAAATTAAACTATTAAAGGGTACAAACTAGTCTAACACATGTCATCATAAAATCAAAGCAAATCAAACTAGACCACCATAAATTATCATCTTCAAAGCTGTACCAAAAGGGTCGTTGGAGTAGTGGTCTACCAAAAATTTCACTTGATCTTTGATGACCTAAGAACTAGGTCCAGCACATGCTTTCCCTTTATCGTTTCCTACAAAAAGGTTTAACAACAACTATAAGAAATGCTTAGTGAGAATATAGATTTATCAGATTACATGCATTTCAACAAGCGGAAAGTGGGTATCTAGCGTGATATAAGTTGACTGCTGTTACGACCACGCATGATTGACACATAGTAATCAGAATTGGTTGATGTCCAGGCCACGCTCATGCTTTTAGTGGAAGCTATCCACTCAATGCTGGGCTAGCTACCATCAAACATCGTGGGGGGAGCATCAGAGTAATTAATACTAAGTTCAATAGAACTGGTGACATAGCAAGGTCTAGAACAATAAACCGATAAGGCTAATCATGTTAAGCTGAATCAATACATGAATGATACGAGCAATGATGAAAGCATAAATAATCAAGGTCATGATAACAATATCAACTTATAACAATAACTGAATTGAACTGTAAGTACAATGTATGCAGAATGATAAGTCAAATAGTCATCATGATCCACATGGCATCATCAAACCATGGTGAGCACAGATCACAATCCAGCTGAGCATATATGAATGCCAAAGTAAACTATCAACAACAATATATCTCAAGCGGAATCAAACATGTAAAACTGAATATCTATCAGTCATAAGTTTACTGTATTTAAACTGAGCTGTTGACTTTATCAAGCAGATTTCCCCACCACCAGAGTTATCTCAGGATTTAATCTTTGACTTTCTGCACTTCAGCTTGGCTTTACAGACTTTGACCCACTTTCAATAACTTTAAACTTTCATACTTTGTTCAGAATTTATCTGAACCTGTCCAGAATTTATCATTTGCAAGAATGTTAACTTTAAAGCTTTCATAACTTATCGTATCATATCATATCACTTCAAGTTGAATCATTAACGAACTTTGAATTTTATTGACTTGATTCTGATAACTCATAATATTTTCAAATGTACTTTATGCCCAAAAACTCACATATAAGTATATAACACACACTTACTTAAAAATGATAAGGCTGTTATTTGTTATTTTAAAACATCCGAAATGAGCCATCCAAATTGGGCCATCGGAATTCAGATCAGTACTCATCCGAGTTTGGCCACCCGAATTGGGCATCCAAGATTGGTCATACGAGACGTCCATCCGAAATATGGCATCCGAGTTTGTGTACCATCCGAAGTTGGATCCAACACTTAGACATTTTCCAGATTTTCTTGGTGTTGCAGTTCGCAACATATACGGATTTTACATAAAAATTTTCCAAATCCATTTTTATTACATGCAACATAATCTAATGTTATATAAACATTATTGGGGTATTTTTATACTATTTTCCCCATCTTAAACATACTAAATTGTCCAGATTTGTTCAAAATATGGTGAAAACTCAAGAACACAAAACTTTATAAAACTCATATTTCTCACTTATTTTGACGATTTAAACAATGATTTTTGTTTCTGGAACTCCTAAACACTTCAATATATGATTTCTAACTGGTATTACTGTTAGGCACAAAAAGGCCTCAGTCAATCCTGTTCTACATCGTAGGGGGAGATTCTTAATCACACCTGTTGATGCTTTTGGAGTTTGAATTTAAGGTCTGTTATATGCCTTATTGAAACCTGAAAATTATTTGCAATATCAGCCTGAAGCTGTTCTATGTGTTGCATGTGTTGCAACAAAGGCAGTTTTGCCCAAGCTGTTCAGTCTGCTGAACAGGCTGGACATAAACTGTCTACGCTGCTCTACACTGGTGAGCAGCTTGGGCAGTTTACAAGTGTTCTGTTCTTTGTGAATAGAACCTGTTCTTTGTGAACATGCTTAACACTTTATGGAATATGTTTCCAAGTCCACATGTATTGTTTTTGACTACAAGATCAGTTTACAAAGTCGAAGACAAAGTGGAAAACAGAACTGCTCAGCCTGCCCACGCTAAACTGTTACATGAAGACAAAAGGATATTTGAAAAGGGTGACAGACCTTTCCTTATATTAAAGTAGGCCTTAACAAAGGAAGAAAGACGCAAAGGTGACATTCCTTATTTAGTTAAAGCTTATGCAACAGTAGACAAAGTGAAAAGACAAAAATTCTGCAACATAAAGGCATGTCTGCTTTTCAGAATGTGCAGAAAAGTTTATGTTGTCTTTTCAACAAGACTTTTCACTTTTCCTTTCATCCAATGAAGAAGCTTCTCTTAGATCCTCGGAGTGACTATAAAAGGAAACTTCCAAGGATTGAAAGATTAAGCCAAAAAGCTAAGTGCAGAAGCCAAGAGTGAACGTGCATTAAAAGTTTGTCTTTCATGCATGCAAGTCTGCTTGAATAAAACAGTACTTTATGTCCAAGCTGTTCTTTTTCAAGCTGTTTCTCTGAGTCTTGTAAACACAGTGAGTAATTCCTAGTGAGTGTATTAATTGTATCTAGTTTAAGTCTGTCTTAGATTAGTTAACATACTGTTGTATCTGTCATCTCAGCTTGAACCTTTCCGAATTCAAGCTTGTTTGTAATTAACTTTTGTTGATAATACATACAAACATTGAGAAAAGAGTGTTTAGTTTTTAAATTGCCGTATTCACCCCCCTCTACAACTTAAGGCTATATACTTGGGAAACCTTTCGGGACCTACAACTGGTATCAGAGCATTTTAGAGTGTGTGTCATTCTAGATCTCTCATTCTCCCAAAGTTTCCATGGACAACAGTGCTGCAAGTTCCTCATACTATGACAATTGCTCAATGGGCAAACCTCCAAAGTTCAATCATCAGAACTTTTCTAGTTGGAAGTCCAGAATGATGCTCTTCTTAGAGAATCTGGATGTACAACTACCAGAAATTGTGATGGAGGGTCCCCATGTGCCAACCTCTGTTATAACTATAACTCCTGGTGTTGAAGGAGCTGCTCCTGAAATCAGAACATTTGAGAAGATGAAGACTGCAAAGGAGATGTGGGATACTTTGTGTACCGTCTATGATTGACCCACAATTACACTGGATAACAGGATTAATAATCTTGTTAGACAGTATGAACTTTTCTTTGCAAAACCAAAGGAGACTCTCACAGAAACCTACACCAGGTTTACTGCTCTTATTAATGATCTCAAAGCTGTTGGGATCACCAAATACAGCCTGACTCTGGTAAACAAATTCTTAGACATCTTGCCTGAAGAATGTAATTATTTTTCTACAATCTTAAGGAATTCAGGTAGCATCAGAATTATGGATCTTGTTAACCTGTATGGATCCTTACTGAATGATGAGCAGTCAAGGCAACAGAAGAGAAATTCCTTGGAAATGTCTAAGAAAGGTGCAGCCTTTGTGGCCAGTGTGAGACAACCTGTAAGTCAGATGGGTGATGTGTTCACTCAACCTGATCAACATGCTGATGATAAGGACGATGTGTCTGATGAGGAACAATGCAGATTTTGCTGAACTGGATGATGAACAAATGATAGCCATGCTTGTCAAAAGGTTCAACAAGAAAAGGTTTGGAAGAAACATGCTGCAGGGAAGCTCAAATGCTGTTAAAAAGAAGGCATTTGATAAGACCAAAGCTGAGTGCTTCAAATGTGGCAAACCTGGCCATATAGCTGCTGACTGTGTGTCAAAAGCTGTTGGTCAGTCATCCAAACCACACAAGACAAACAGGGATGATGGCTATAGGGTTAAGTACCTTAAGGTTATGGCTAAGCTGAAAAAGCTGGAAAACTCAATGGTTTCCAACCGGCAAAAGGGACTCATGGCAGAGACTTGTGACTGGGAGGAGTCTGATTCATCATCTGATGAAGAAGATAATCACTGTCTGATGGCCAACATTGATGTCCCATCAACAAGCAACTTCAAACAGGATCTGGCTGAAGCTGAAGCTTTTAGCAGCTTGGAGAACTGGAATCCTACAATGATGTATAAGGTACAAAATTTTATGGACTACAGTTCTGGAAAAAATGAAAACATTTGAATATATGCTTGTTGATCTGAAAGCTGCTGTTGAGAAGCATACTATTTTATTATCTGAAATCTCTAAGCTTAAAACTAATCTTAAAACAAAATGCAGTAAACTGGACAGTTTCCATAAGTTGGAAACTGAGCTTGATGAATTAAAACACATCAACTCTATTTTACTGGAAGAAAAGAGAGAAACAGATATAAAACATGCTAAGCTTCAAAAGATAGTTGACTCTTGGTGCCAATCTGCACAAAAAGTCAGCCACTGCATAAGTCAGCAGATCCCTGCACAAATCCAAGCCTATCTTGGAGGGGATCTTGACATAGCAGCTTGCATTGTTGAGGTTAATAATTTGAAAGAAGACTTGTCCACTCTTGGTGAGCTTCCAAACACTTTTATTCAAAAAGTGAATGGTAAATTAATCTCAACAAACAGGTTTGTCAGGCCTCAAAACACTGACAGCTAGTGTGAACCTAGCTCAAAAGCTGCTGATGAAATAAGTTTTCCATCAAATCAGCTTGCTAAGTGTTCTGCGGATTCACACAAGCAAAAGAAAGGAAAGCATGTCCAAACTGCAGTTGTGGACACCAAGCCTGTTGACAAAACAGGCATTGGGCCTAAAGCTGATGTAAAAAGGCATACTAATCCTTTTAATGCTGAACATTTTGAAAATAAGTTTTCAAAAGGTAAGCAGTCTGTTTTTAAGAAGGGTAAGTCTCATGTTGAAGGCAAACCTGCTGTGATTTCAAATAACGTTTCTAATCATAGTGGTAAACTGGTTTTAAATAAGTTTTTCAAAACCAAAAATAATGATTATGTTGATAGGCAACATCAATCACATCTCAGGAAGGACAAAGGCAAAGCCATTGCTCAGCCTGAGAGATCTGGGAATAAGTTTCCTAAACCTGTGGAAGTTCAAAAGCCAATTAAGCTTCCTATATTTGACATTTGTCCTCCTAAAAAGAGGAAAGAAGAGACAAGCAAAGCTGTTGCTATTGAACTTTCCACTCAAGCTGTTGATTCATCAAATAGTAATGAGTTTGCTAAATCTACTGGTAAAATCAACAGAAATAACTCAGAATGTGTTTCTAAAAGGTTTTCTTCCAAAAATGCTAAGAGGATAAAATGTTATAAATGTGGAATGAAGACACATCTAGCCAAAGATTGTCCTGAAACTGAGGACATGAGGCCTGCTGACTCTGATGGTTCGCTCACAGCTAATATAAACAGTGTTGGAAACATCTTAGTCAATGAGAGTGGTATCCAAACTGATGCCATTCAAATAAGGAATATTAGTATTGATATCACAAGTCCATCAACAAATGTTGATGAAGTAGGAGAACTCATCTCTGTGATGAGTTCCCCTAAAAATGACTAATATTCTTCTTGTCACTATGCAGGAAAAACAACCATCCCAGGTTTGGTACCTGGACAGTGGCTGCTCAGGGCATATGACAGGTTGTAAGGATCTGCTGAATGATCTCAGGCGTGAAAAAGGGCCAAAAGTCACATTTGGTGACAATGTACAGTGATCCACTGAGGGATATGGAACTCTTAAAGCTGGTGCTGCAGTGTTCAAAAGAGTAGCCTATGTGGTTGGGCTGCAACATAACCTTGTTAGCATAAGTCAACTGTGTGATACTGGCTACAAGGTTAACTTTGATGAGCCCCTGGGTTACATATTGGATCCCCAAGGAAAAGTTGTGCTGTGTGCTCAACGAAAGAAAGGTGTATATGTTGTGGACATGCAATCTGCTGATCCAACAACTGAAACCTGTTTTCTCACAAGAACAAATGTAGACCTAAACTGGTTATTGCACAAAAGGCTGTCA
Organism: Centrapalus pauciflorus; assembly: GCA_020465985.1. NCBI lineage: Eukaryota > Viridiplantae > Streptophyta > Magnoliopsida > Asterales > Asteraceae > Centrapalus > Centrapalus pauciflorus. Next base: position 237,959 of record JAANYP010000162.1, read on the forward strand.
CACCTGAACTTCAAGAACATCAACAAACTCTGTAAGAAAGAGTTGGTGACAAGTTTGCCTTCTATGACCTTTGTTAAGGATAGACTCTGCACAGCTTGTGAGAAAGGCAAGCAGAGGAAATCATCTTTTAAATCCAAACATAATTTTTCTATTGATACTCTTGTCTTCTTAATCCATATGGACTTGTTTGGACCTGTCAATGTCCCATGTCTAGGAGGAAGAAGATACACTCTAGTAATGGTTGATGAGTTCTCCAGGTACACATTGGTTATCTTCCTAAAGAGCAAAGGAGAGGCTGCTAGAGAAATTATTAGATTTGTGAAAAAGATGGAAATGCTGAACTCTGCCCAAGTGAAGCAGCTTAGAAGTGATCATGGTACTGAATTTAGAAACAGTACTCTTGAAGACTTCTATGAAGAGAAAGGAATCACTCAAAACTTTTCATCTGTAAGAACTCCACAACAAAATGGAGTTGCTAAAAGGAGAAATCGAACTCTCATTGAAGCTGCTAGAACCATGCTGTGTGCATCTGGTTTACCTTCATCATTCTGGGCTGAAGCTGTTAACACAGCCTGCTTCACCCAAAACAGATCCTTAGTGGTGAAAAGGTTCAACAAGACTCCCTATGAGCTGCTCAAAGGGAGGAAGCCAAATGTCAGTTACTTCCATGTGTTTGGGTGTTCCTGCTTCATTCTGAATCAAAGGGACCAACTGACAAAGTTTGAACCAAAAGCTGATGAAGGTGTGTTTGTTGGCTACTCTGCTATCTCCAAAGCCTACAGAGTGTACAACAACAAAAGAAAGGTGATAGATGAATCTATCAATGTCACCTTTGAAGAGTCTAAGAATGCTTCCACAAAAGCTGTTCCTGAATCAGTTTCAGGAGAATTAAACTTTGATGATCTCATGCATTCAAACAGTGTAGAGGACTCAAAAGCTTCCACCACATCCAGTGTGGAACCTGTTAATCATGATGGGCATGATGATTATGTCAATACACCCTGTGTGAATAAGTGTACTGACTTAATTACAACTGCATGTCCTGAACCTATCAATGCTGATTTTCCTGGTTCCCCTGCTGATATGTTCAACAGTGGTCAGTCATGTTCAACAAGTGAACAGGCTCAAGACAACAGTGTCTGAAAATCTTGAGAGCTGTTCAACAGGACCTAGTGAAAATGCTGATAACTCAGGAGAATCCTCATTGAAGAATGATCCTAAGTGGATCAGATGTCACCCTAATGATCAAATAATTGGTGATATCAACAAAGGGGTACAAACAAGGTGGGACAGCTTAGGGAACTTCTGTATGTTCTCTAGTTTTGTTTCACTAATAAAGCCAAAGAAGGTGGATGAAGCACTAAAAGATGCCAATTGGATCACTGCCATGCAAGAAGAACTCAATCAGTTTGAGAGAAACAAGTTATGGAAGCTGGTCCCTGCTCCTAAAGGTAAAAATATAATTGGCACTAAATGGGTTTTCTGGAATAAGATGGATGAGCAAGGTCATGTCATTAGAAATAAGGCAAGACTGGTTGCTCAGGGTTATAGACATGAGGAAGGAATTGACTATGACGAGACATTTGCTCATGTGGCCAGGCTAGAAGCAATTCTTTTGTATCTAACCTATACTGCTCATTAGAGCATTAAGGTATTTCAAACGGTTGTGAAGAGTGCATTTTTGAATGGGAAGCGGCAAGAAGAAGTTTATGTCAAGCAGCCTCCAGGTTTTGAAAATGAACAACATCCAGGTTTTGTCTATAAGTTGGACAAAGCGCTCTATGGTCTCAAACAAGCCCCTAGAGCCTGGTATCACACTCCTACTGAATTCCTTATGAGCAATGGGTATTCCAGAGGTAAAGTGGATACCACACTGTTCACAAAGAAGGTGAAGTCTGATATTATGCTTGTTCAAATTTATGTGGATGATATAATATTTGGTTCTACCAATGAGCAGTTATGCAAGAATTTTTAATTACTCATGAAATCCAAATACGAAATGAGTATGATGGGAGAACTTACTTTCTTTTTAGGATTACAGGTTAAACAAACCTCAACTGGAATTTTTATAAATAAAAGAAAGTATACCTTAGATCTCTTAAAAAAGTTTAAATTTGATCAATGTTCTCCTATTAAAACCCCAATGGCAACCAATGTAAAATTGGATGCTGATGCCAGTGGCAAAGCTGTTTCAGTAACAGCTTACAGAGGTATGATTGGGAGCTTGCTATATTTAACTGCTAGTAGACTTGATATTATGTTTGCCACCTGTTTTTGTGCTAGGTTCCAAGCTGACCCAAAAGAATCTCATCTAGCTGCTGTTAAAAGGATCTTCAGATACCTGAATGGCACATCAGGTTTGGGTCTTTGGTATCCCAAAGACTCAAGTCTTGATCTAACAGGTTATTCAGATTCTGATTTTGCAGGCTGCAGGCTAGATAGAAAAAGCACAACAGGTGGATGTCAACTCCTTGGTGGCAAGTGGATAAGTTGGTGTATCAAGAAGCAGAACTCTGTGTCTACTTCTACTGCTGAAGCTGAGTACATTGCTGCTGGAAGCTGCTGTTGGCAGATTCTATGGATGCAGCACCAGCTTGAAGACTATGGGCTTGTGTATAGGAAAACTCCTATTTTGTGTGACAACACAAGTGCCATAGCCATTTCCAACAATCCAGTATTTCATTCAAGTACAAAGCATATTGAAGTCAGACATCACTTCATCAGGGATCACATTCAGAAAGGTAATGTGGAGGTAAGTTTTATTTCCACAAATGAACAGCTTGCAGACATTTTCACCAAACCTCTTGATGAAACCAGGTTTAATTACCTTGTCAGCAAGCTGGCCATGTTAAACAAAAGTGACTAAGTGTCCTCAAAGGTCTAAGACCTTGTATGCCTCACACTGCTCAAGTTTCTCAGAACAGCTTAGACAGAACAGGTTATGCATATTCTGTACTTAGCCATTTTTTTGAAATCTTTGAACAACTTGAACATATAACAGGCTGAACAATAACAGTTTACTCGTCCATCCTGCTCTGATGGTCTATTCTCCACCCTGCTCACTCCTTCACACTAATTTACAAGACAATGTCTTGTATCATGTTCAACTACTGAACACAACCTGATCTTACATTAGAACACAGGTTGAAACCACAGTGTGAAGAAGTGAACAGCGTGAAGAATGAACAGCTTGTGATGATCCTACTCATCACAGGTTTGACCAACAGCTTAGACCAACAGTTTTAACTACCTTTCTTTACAATTAAGTTACTTATTTTCTGTTTTTATTTAACTTAATTATTGTCGATAATGTGGGTTACGTGTGTTAGTGACTAAAAAGGGCTCAAGTGGTCTGACAAACGGTCTGACATGGACAACCGTTCCCTTTTCTGTTAACGACTTTTTCAAATCAACCGCCCAAATGTTTCTCTCTCATACCCACTCACATTCAAATCCTATAAATACCCCCTACTGTTTTATCTTCGTCTTCCTCACTATTTCCAGAAATCCTCAAGAACCCTAAATCGACTAAGTGTCTTCTGCTTCTCAAAATACCCAAACCTTCACAAATGGCTCAAAGAAACAATCCCTTTCTTCCAGTATTCGTTGGTGATGATGTTGTGAAACAGTCATCAGTTACCACGATGCTGACCATAAAGCCCACAAACTACATTGCTAACTTAACCATTCCAAAAAACTATGTAGCGAAGGGTTATGAACAAATGGTGGAATTTTTGCGAGTTCATCTGTTGAACTATGCATTGACTGCTAATCCTGGAGTCCTGTACTATGAGATGGTGTACAAATTTTGGTGCACTTGTGCCTACAACCCCAACACCAAAGTCATAAAGGGAACTATTCTCAATGGGACTCAGACCATTGAGATCACAGCTGTTCTTGTCAGGGAGGTTCTTCATCTGCCAACTGCTGCCCATATGACATGCCTCAACCTGAAGATGATCAAATGGGCAATCTGCTACGTTTCTGTGGTGTAGCAGAACCCAAAATCGGAGCAACACTGTTTAGGAAGGATTTGTCTCCGACCTACAGTTTTCTATTTGCCTCGGTGGTGATGTGTTTCGGAAGTAAAGTTGGTTCATTCGACCAACTAAGAAGTGATGAAGTCCCCATTGTTCTACAGCTGGTGGATGGGACAACAATCGATATGGCCAAATGGATTTTCCTGAATTTGAGGAATCTGGTACAACAAGAAAACCGTTCAGCTGTTGTTCGGTATCCAAGGTTTTTAAGCCTTATTTTCAAAAATCATTGTGGTGAGCAACTATATTCCTCTTAACCTTTACTTAAGACTACTGCATTCCCTGTAATACGGAATAGAGTGTTTTATACTCCTGTTCTACCCAATGAGCCTCCTCTGTCAACACCAATGAGGAGGCTGTTAGGATTGGTGGAAGGACCCTCTGCTGTGAGGGTGGAACCTGAACCTGCTCCCAAGGCAAAATCCAAAGCCAGGTCCAAGCTTGTTAAAAGGACCATGGCAATCACTGAAGCTGGGCCTGTCCCTAAGAAGGCCAAAACAGCTCAGTCTCAGTCTGCTCCCTTAGCCTCTGTGGCTGAGGGGGAGCAGGCTCCTCCTGAAGCCTTTGTGGTTGGTGCCTATGTGGCATCTGAGACCATGGAACAGGCTAACCCAACTGTTCCTGACCCAGTCTCACACCCTGTCCAAACAGATGCCATCATCTCTCCACAATCACCTACTTCATCCATCCACTACCAACGAAAATCACTCACCAAAATAAAATCAGCCCAAACAACCAGCTCCTCTGTTCCCTCTCAACAGGGTTCAGTTGTAAGAGAAGCCACCCCTGCTGCCTCTCCTATTTTGGGAGAAGGTTCAGCACAATTGGAGCATGCTTCACTCCAACCTGTGTCTACCCAGAGTCAGCCTAGACCCTCTGGTTCCTCCCAACAGGAACCAGTTGTACAAACGGAGATAGCCACCTCAACTATTCCAGCCTCCCAACAGGCTGAGAATATTGAAAGACAGGAGCCCTCTCCACTCCATACTGAGTCCACACTGTCCCCACCTCAAACTTCTTTACACCCTGAGTCTGCATGAGGTGTCCACACTGCTGGTATAGACCAATCAGCAGCTCAGCCTCAAATTTCTGCTCCCTATGATACAGCTGTTCAACACCAAACAGCTGCTGAGGGACCAACAACTGATGCTGATGAACCTCAGGGAACATACCATCCCTTAGGTGAGGCTGACCCTTCTGTGCAAATTCCATCAGCAGAATTCACCACTGCTGATGTTGAAATGCATATCCCATCTCCCCATGATGAGGTGCTTTTACACCAAGGCACTGCAGAGGGAACACCCACTGGCTTTTATGTAGGTGTTGCCACACAAGCAGCATCTGAAAGGCCCCCAACATCAACCCCTTCTCCTGATGATGCAGCTACTGCCACTGCTGAGGGACCTTTTGACCCCTCCAAGCTGGGCCACATTACTTTTGCCCAGGCTATGGAGCTTCTTCCAACTGTTCCTCTCCCCTCTCCATCACATCCTCATACACCAGTATCATCCTCATCCTCTCCCTCAACACAATCTAAACAGTTCATCCATACACCTCCATCTCCTAAAGACCTTCCTTTGAAGGATCAGCTTACACTGCTGACCAAAAAAGTTAGTTCTTTAGAATCCTCTGTGTCCTCTCTACCTTCTCTCATTTCAGACTCTGTGTCTGCACAGCTTAAAGGATTCTTTGATCTGTTCAAAGATTCCTTCCCAGCCACTACACAACCTGACCACTCTCCACAGCCGCTTGCACTCACTTCACAGCTGCAAAGTGTCTCTACTTCCCTTTCCTCTATTCTTTCACTACAACAGGACTCAGTGTCCTTAATGGCAGCTACATCTCAACAGCGGTCATCTCTCCTCACTTCTTGCAATTCTACCCTTCCTGCCACATTGGCCAACTTGAACACTGTCATTGGCTCCCTATCCAATTCTGTGTCATCAGACCTTGCTGATGTGCAAGATTCCCTTGAACTACATCTTGCACAGCTTCAAAGCCTGCTGTTCACAGCTTCTGATAGGGAAAACTTTGTCAAACTGACCTCTCTTGCTGTCACCCAGGTCTCTTCTCTTCAATCCTGTCTTTCCCAGCTAGCAGAGGTGAAGGACAACTTGGCATTCTTAGTGAATAGCCTTGTTGGCCCCAGGCCTGCTGCCAAAACTGCTGGCAAGCATGATGACTTCGTGTCTTCAGGCAGACCAGGTGTTGAAGGTGCTGGTACATCTCCTTCAACAGAAGTCATCTGCCTCGAAGACTAAGTCTAAGGGGGAGAAAACTTCTTCTCCTAAGGAGAAATCAGTGCCTGCAATACTCACTGGTCAACCAGCAGGAGCATCTGAAACAGGTACAAGGTGCCTCCCACGCTGCTCAGCCTACTCAGGCTGAATCTGAATCTCCAATCCCTACTCAGTCTAAGGGGGAGGAATTCATTCCTGAGGACAGGCTAAGCAGCAGAAGGAGACATCTGATTTTACAAGAAGAAGAAGAAGAAGAAGAGGAAAGTCCTGAAGCTGCTGCCACTATAGCAGCTAAAGGAAAAGAAAAAGCAGCAGTTGATCCCCAACAGCAGAAAGCAGCAGAAATTAGATTTCACAAAGCCAGGGCTAAAGAAATGGGTCTTCCCATGCACAATAATTTGAGTTCAGAGAAGAACAGCTTCAAGCCCTGGAAGCTCTAAGGAAAGAAGAAGAATCTACCAAAGCTGCTAAGTCTTTTGAACTTCAAGAGGCAAGGAAAGTTAAAATGTCCTCTCTAGGAAGTGCAAAAGAAACTAATGGAAGCTGCTAAGGGATAAGTAGGAGAGAAGGAAGGAGAAAAAGAAAAGGGTGCTCAGGTCTCTGTGACCAAAACACAAGTACCATCTGCAAGAGCTCAGTTCAACTTTGACAACTTGGCTAGAAGAAAATTTCAGGATGTTGCTGATAGAATGCTAGCCAAGGAAGCAATTGTCAAAGTTGTTCCCATATCAAGAAAAGGCAGTCAGTGGAAGTTGAAAATAACCAGAATGGGTGCAACCGGCCCAGAACTAGAAACGTATGACTACACTGATGTTGCACAGATGGGGTACAAGGAGTGGATTGAGTTGGCAGTTGCTCTGAGTGAATCTAAGTCAGAAACGGCAAAAACAATCAGAGCATATGTCAAAACGTTGATGGAGAGAGTGAAAAATCTTGGCCTGATCTCTAAAGAAGTTAGTGAAGGTGTCTATGTGACACAACCAAAAATAAAGGCCAGGAGGACAAGGAAAGACACTGAGCTTGAAGAACTTCTCATCTTAATAGAACGGGGTGACTATGCTGTCGAGATGAAGGGAGTTGATCACAGCCTGCCTACTGGAGTAGAGTTTGAAGATGGCAAGATTATTGAAGAGCCTGAGCTGGGGGCATTTTTTGTAGATCCCTTAACTCAGAAGAAACGCTTTCAGAGAGCATCAGATCTATACAAGGTGGATCTGAGACAGCTTGTAGCCTTCAGACTTGCAGTTTCGTTTAGGCAGTGAAGCAGGTGGAGAGCAGCCGTCTGGGATCAGCTCAGAGGCTTTTATGAGAGAGGTGAACTTGAAGATCCCAAGTTTATGATCATCAGAAGTGAAATTGAATCACTTGAGGATACAAGGGAGGAACTTGAAAAGGTGTTTGAAGGTCCTCCTCCACTGTAGTTCAATCCGTCTACCATCTGAGTAGGTGAAGAATGGAAGATGTCCATCAGTTGGACAGGCTTACCATTATCTGCTCCCAACACAATCAGTCCAAAATCTGCTGTACATTAGTTGTACTTTAATTACATAAGTTGTAATTTTTGTTTTGCATCAGTTGTAATATACATCGGTACATTAGTTGTACCTTTGTAAAAACATGTGTTGTTTTATGTAATAAAAAATCAGTATATATAAACTGATCTTTTACTTTACCTTGATGTTGTAATTTTATTTCAGCAATGTACTGTAAAAATATATAGTGATTTTTGATAAGGCCAGCTTAGACTGGTTATTGCAAATAGGGGGAGATTGTTAGGCACAAAAAGGCCTCAGTCAATCCTGTTCTACATCTGAGGGGGAGATTCTTAATCAAACTTGTTGATGCTTTTGAAGGTTGAATTTAAGGCCTGTTATATGCCTTATTGAAACCTGAAAAATATTTGCAATATCAGCCTGAAGCTGTTCTATGTGTTGCATGTGTTGCAACAAAGGCAGTTTTGCCCAAGCTGTTCAGTCAGCTGAACAGGATGGACATAAACTGTTTACGCTGCTCCACACTGGTGAGCAGCTTGGGCAGTTTACAAGTGTTCTGTTTTTTGTGAACAGGCTAAAAACTTTATGGAATATGTTTCCAAGTCCTCATGTATTGTTTTTTACTACAAGATCAGTTTACAAAGCCGAAGACAAAGTGGAAAACAGAATTGCTCAGTCTGCCCACGCTGTTCTGTTACATGAAGACAAAAGGATATTTGAAAAGGGTGACAGACCTTTCCATTTATCAAAATAGGCCTTAACAAAGGAAGAAAGACGCAAAGTTGACATTCCTTATTTAGTTAAAGCTTATGCAACAGTAGACAAAGTGAAAAGACAAAAATTCTACAACATAAAGGCATGTCTGCTTTTCAGAATGTGTAGAAAAGTTTATGTTGTCTTCTCAACAAGACTTTTCACTTTTCCTTTCATCCAATGAAGAAGCTTCTCTTAGATCCTCGGAGTGAGTATAAAAGGAAACTTCCAAGGATTGAAAGATTAAGCCAAAAAGCTAAGTGCTGAAGCCAAGAGTGAACGTGCATTAAAAGTTTGTCTTTCATGCATGCAAGTCTGCTTGAATAAACAGTACTTTATGTCCAAGCTGTTCTTATTCAAGCTGTTTCGGAGTCTTGTAAACACAGTGAGTAATTCCTAGTGAGTGTATTCATTGTATCCAGTTTAAGTCTGTCTTAGATTAGTTAACATACTATTATATCTGTCATCTCAGCTTGAACCTTTCCGCATTCAAGCTTGTTTGTAATTAACTTTTGTTGATAATACATACAAACATTGAGAAAAGAGTGTTTAGTTTTTAAATTGTTGTATTCACCCCCCCTCTACAACTTAAGGCTATATACTTGGGAAACCTTTCGGGACCTACAATTATAAACATGCAACATCAATTAGTCAGATTTAAAAATCCGAATTTTACGCATTTTAACTCTCAAAATAAAAACTAAAGCTTGGAAACTAGTTTCTCACCTTAATTTCCTCTTGATTCTTGATAATTATGAGATAATCCATTAATTTTGCTTGGTTTAAATCTGCAATTATTGCAACAATTGATGAATTGATGAGGCTGAAGAAGGAAGAAGCCATAGGTATGAGATAGGAGGAGAAGGAATTGTGTTTTCTTTTTTAGTGATAAATGAGCATTAACTCATTTTGGGGTTCTTATATTTTTGAACTTTGTTGTATGTACCCTTTAACCCCCACACTTATGTATAATACATCTCTTTTTAACTTTGATCATTTAAATAACTTATAACAAATATTCAACTTAATTAAATAATTTCATTACTTAATTAAATTACAAAACAAATAATGTAATTAAATTACATTATTGAATCAAGTACAGAAATTTAAAGTTATGTTAAAAGCTAAGTTGTTACAACATTAAATTATGAAAACCTCAATATATTTAGTTAAGACATAGATCTAACTTTTGAAACAAGAATCAACTCATTTCGTTAAGTTTAGAATTAGTTATCATTTTTCAAAGTTGGTGTAACATTTTTGTCGAAAATCCGGATTTCATAACCTTGAAACAACTTGTGATCTTTGTTGATTATTCAAAAACCACATGTATAAAAGGCTATGAAACACATTTATATAACTTGTTTTCATAAAATTCATACTTACATAATGTGTTTATACATTTATGAATACATTTGAAGAAACAAACTTTAAAACAAAACTAGTGATTTATAAACTTGAGTTTTTACGAAACTTGTTGTTGTTGGTGATTATATATATTATGCAAGATTTATATAAACTTAAATATGAGTAGTAATATGCTAGTATTTACATACTTTGAGGTATTAGAAGGATGCAAATTTGTAGAAGTTGAAATTCTTAAAAGATTGCACCAAGAACACTTGAAAGACCAAAAGTTGCAAACCTTTTGCTTTGGTTGATACTCTGGCCGATTTTTTGAGAGAAATGAGAGAGAATTGTGTTTTGATGGTATGAATAAATTGAAAGAGTTGAGTCTCTATTTATAGAGAAAATTTGGTCTTTCTAGTGGAGGTTGAGTATGAGTTTGGATGAAATGAAAGAGGATGGTGATAAAGATTTGATTGTGATTGTGTATGGAGCTTTGTAATAAAAAAAATAAGTCAAACTCTATGTAGTACAAGCTAGGGCCGGATTTTTGAGGATTTGATAGTGCATTTTCATTTTTTTGTATAAAAGTATTTCAAAATGTATTATTGTATTTTCCTTTTTATGTAAATTCATAAATACTTATGGATGCATTGGTTTAATGAATTGCTTTAGTCTTGCATAATTAATGTTAAGTATGTTTATTAATGCATGATTCGTGTCACTAATCCTAATTTAATTATATACTTAGTTGAATTAATCCATCATATCGTAAAACGATCGGATTAATTAATTTATCGTTTCATCGCAACAGATTAGGTTATAACTTGCTAATAACGACTGATTAAGTTATTGTTGCTAACTTGGTATTATGCCCGATGTTACTGTCTCCCCTTGTTAAGAAAATCTCGTCCCGAAAGTAGCTCGCGTTCCCCACTGATTGAGCACTTGAGAATAACAGAGGGTGTTTTTCGCGAAACTCATCTTCGCGTTCCCATGTAAACTCAGGGCATGGTTCCACTTTACTTTCAATATAGGTATGAGGCTGTGTTTTAGCTTCTTGCCTTCTCGGTCCATAATTTCTACGGGTTGTTCAATGAAATGCAGCTTGTCATCCAGTTGTAGCTCTTCCAGGGGTATGACGAGTGTTTCATCTGATAGGCACTTCTTAAGATTTGATACATGGAAGGTGTTATGTACAGTGCTTAGCTCTGGGGGTAGTTCAAGTCGATAAGCTACCGGACCAATTCTCTTGAAAACTTTGAATGGCCCCATATAACAAGGACTAAGCTTTCCCCGTTTTCCATAATGGATTACGCCCTTTCATGGCGCGACTTTAAACATCAGTGGGTCTCCTTCTTGGAATTCCAAATCCTTCCGTCTGATATCAGCGTAACATTTCTGCTGATCCCGTGCAGTCTTCAATCTGTTCTGAATCTGTACTATCTTCTCAGTTGTCTCATGTACGATTTCCGGACCAGTAATTTTGCTATCCCCAATTTCAGCCCAACAAATCGGTGATCGACACTTTCGCTCATAAAGTGCCTCAAACGGAGCAGGTTTAATGCTTGAGTGATAGCTATTGTTGTAGGACAACTCGACTAACGGTAGGTGTCTGTCCCAAGTCATGCCGAAACCAATCACACATGCCCTTAGCATATCCTTTAAGGTTTGAATGGTCCTTTCAGTTTGACCGTCGGTTTGCGGATGGTAAGTTGTACTCATATCTAAGCGCGTACCCAACGCCTCTTGTAATGATTGCCAAAACCATGACGTGAATCGGCTGTCTCTATCCTATATGATCGATTCCGGGACTCCATTCCTTAAGACGACTTCCTTAAGATAGATTCGGGTTAACTTATCCATCTTATCAGTCTCCTTGATTGGCAAGAAGTGTACAGTCTTTGTGAATCGATCCACAATAACCCAAATGGTGTCATAACCACCAGAAGTTTTCGGCCACTTTTTGATGAAGTCCATGGTTATTTTCACCGACTTCCACTCGGGTATTTCCGGTTGAACCAACAGTCCCGATGGTTTCTGGTGCTCAGCCTTAACTTTAAAACATGTTAAGCACTTGCGACAATACGACAAGTTCCTTGGATTTTTTGAGCAGTTGCACATCAATATCCCATTCATTGATGCGATTGCTTAGATGCCAAACTACACAAAGTTTCTTACGGTTCTGCTATCAAAGCATAAGACGCTTGCTGATCTAGACATAGAAGAGATGAACGCCGAGTGTTCAGTTGTGCTCCAAAACAAGCTTCATGGTATGCAAGATGATCCTCGCAGTTTCACGATACCATGTCACATTGGTAATCTTCATGTGGCGAATGCCATTGCTGATCTTGGAGCTAGCATCAATCTTATGCCTACATCTATATATGTTAGACTCGGGCTTGGAGAGCCAAAGCCTACTCGTATGAGTATACAGCTGGCGGACAGATTAGTGAAGTTTCCTCTCGGTATTCTTTGAAAATATGTTACCGAATGTCGATATGTTCGTATAACCTGTAGACTTTGTCATCATGGATATGCACGAAGACAACTCTATTCCTCTCATTTTAGGGCATCAATTCTTAGCGACACCTCGCGCGATGATCGATGTTCTTGATAGGAAGTTGACCCTAAGAGTGGGAGATGAGCATGTGAGTTTTGATGTTGACAAGGCTAGCTATGTAAGGAGCTGATGACACTGTTGAGTCGATTTGTTTTTTTCAATCCTGTATTTCATTTGACAGAGAGATGCATTCTAAGGTTTATGAGACACTCATCAACTCTGTTTTGGTTGTGTATGAGAGATCCACTTCCTTCGAAGATAGAGAATCTATTGATTATGATATCTCATTATCCCAATTGTCTCTTGATTTTGATCATTCTAATTGTCTCTCTAATTATCTTGATATCTTTTTTTGTGCTCGATTGTGTCATCTCCTGCTCATGAGGAGATTTTTACTTTAGATCCAAAGGAAAGAATCAAATCAAAATCATCATCGAAGATCCAACTACTCTAGAGCTTAAGGAGTTACCTACACATTTAGAGTATGCTTTTCTTGAGGAGTCCTCTCAACTTTCGGTTATCATAGCCAAGGACCTCTCACCAACAGAAAAAGCTAGGTTGATTCTGGTTTTGAAATCCCATAAGCAGGCCATAGCATGGAAGATTTCTGATATCAAGGGTATTAGTTCTGCTTAGTGTACTCACATGATACTTATGGAGGAGGATTACAAGACTGTTATTTAACCTGAAAGGAGAGTGAATCCAAAAATTCACGACGTCATCTGGAAAGAAGTGTTGAAGCTTCTTGATGCTGGGATGATCTATAATATATCTTCTTGATGCTGGGATATGACCCTCATCCTTAACGAGAAAATGAGTTGATTGCTTCTAGGACGGTCACGGGTTGGTGAGTTTGTCGATTATCGCAAACTCAATGATGCCACTCGTAAGGATCATTTTCCATTGCCCTTTATCGATCAAATGCTTGATAGAATTTCAGTGAACGAATTCTATTGTTTCTCAGATAGTTTCTCAGGTTACTTTCAAAGCCTTATAAGCCCCGAGGACAAGGACAAAACCACTTTCACATGTCCTTATGGGTTGTTCGCATATTGGTGTATGCCCTTTGGCTTATGCAATGCTCCAGCGATGTTCCAGCGTTGTATGGTAGCTATCTTTATTGATATGCTTGAAAAGAGTGGAAGTTTTATGGATGACTTTTCTATGTTCGGAAATTCCTTCTCGTGATGCCTATCTGATTTGGATAGTATGCTTGCCCGATGTGAGGAGGCTAATCTGGTCCTTAATTGGGAGAAGTGTCACTTTATGTTCCGAGAAGGAATTGTTCATGGGCATAACATCTCTTCTAAGGGCATTGAGGTTGATAGAGGTAAGATAAACAAGATATTTAAGCAACCTTACCCTACTTCTGTTAGAGTGGTTTGCAGTTTCCTTGGGCATGATAGTTTTTACCGACGCTTTATTCGAGATTTTTCATTGATTGCACGTCACATGACAAGGCTTTTGGAAAACGATGCCGCATTTGATTTTGATAATTCTTGTGTGCAAGCCTTTGATACTCTAAAGGAAAAGCTTGTCATTGCCCCTATCATGGTGGCTCCCAACTGGGAGTTACCATTTGAGTTAATGTGTGACACTATTAATTTTATTGTGGGGGCAGTTTGGGACAATGTAAGGAAAACCGTTTTCATGATATATACTACGCTATTAAGACTAATACTGATGCTCAGTGCAATTATACAACTTCTGAGAAAGAGCTGCTAGCTATTGTATATGCATTTGAGAAGTTTAGATGTTATTTGATTCTCTCCAAGACAGTGGTTTTCACAGATCACTCAGCTTTGAGATACCTTTCAGAAGTAGGATGCTAAGCCCCATTTGATTTGATGGATTCTACTCTTGCAGGAGTTTGACATCGAGATCAAGGACAAACATGGAGCCGAGAATATAGATGCCAACCATTTGAGCCGTTTAGAGAATCTAGAGCTTCCTCCTATTGATGATTCTGCGGTTAGGGCATCTTTCCCATATTAGTCCCTTAATTCAGCACAGACAGTTGACGAATGCCCATTGTTTGCTGACTATGAAAACTATCTGGTGGGTAATGTGCTTGTCAAAGGTCAGACTCATCAGCAAAGAAAGAAATTCTTAAGAGATGTGAAGAATTATTTTTGGGATGACCCCTATCTCTTACGAGTTTGCACCGATCAAATCATTAGGCATTATGTTCAAGGTGATGAGGCGATGTAGATTCTATAAGCATCCCACATCAGTCCTGTAAACTTGTAATCCCGTATATATTTCAGCACCTTTATATTCTTTATCAAAACCCAAGAAGAAACTAGCTCAATAATTAGGTAATGATGAAGAAGATAATATGAATATTAGAGAGAATATGCAAATGGCGGCTGCAGTGTTTTGTATTCAATATGTCAACCGCGTAATACAAAAGAAACCCTAGGAGCTATTATAGCTCCATTTAATTAACTATGAGGCATTGACACAAATGCCCCCTAGACTTTTACAAGGAAATAAATTACATAGAAACTAAATACAAAGCTAAATATTAAGTAAATAATTATTACAAAATAACTCCATATGATCGAAATTAAATGTCTAACAATCTCCCCCTTTTCGATCATTTTGGAGGTCCTGGAACTCTGGCATGATCTGTCGATTCTCGGAGTCCAAGGATGACATCAAAGCGTCTGGTCACTTGTCTCATATGTAGCCGTTCGTTCAGGAGTTCAATGCCGTTGAGGATGTCCTAAAGCTCCTTCGGTGAGCATCTTTGTTGTGGATCTGGTTGAGCGTCAAAATCTTGAACTTTCTGAGTAAGCGCGGCTCGAACCAATCTGAGAGTACCGTCGAAGTAACAAGGAAGATCCTCAAAGCGCATGAACCTTTTGTAGCCCTTCTGATTGGCAAAAATGACACCTGGGCCTCCTCTGAATATAACTCTCTCTGCAGGATGGTCGGCGAGGAGGAAGCTGTCTTGTGCAGGTTCTCGAAGGCCCACTTTAACCATCGTGCTCTCTATTGCCATTTGGAAGTCTCTGAGGCACATAATGATCGAGCGGTGGTTCATACTTCGAACAAGGGCACCTAGAGCAGTCATGCGAGACAGACGCCCTTTAATACGATTTTTCAATCGTTCGTGTAAGAATTCGACGTCGTCTACATTTATGAAGTCCATGTCATTCTCGAAGAACTCATCAGCCGTGCCATCTTCTCTTTCTACTTGAAAGGCGGGATAGTATACTTTTGCCCTTTTGCACATGGTGATGGATTTGAGTTTCTTTATCTTTGATTTTGACACTTTTGACCTCCTCTCCCTGAGCATTAATTGATAGTATTCAGCCTGCTCAGCTATGGTTACATTTGTCAGTTCCATCGGAAGGCGTCTGCTGAAGGATCCAGGGTTCTTTCTGAATACCATCTTGAATCTCTCTTCTAAGAACGGGTTCTTAAACTGCTCAGGAGGAAACTTCTGCAGGAATTCTTTGAGGCCCTGAAAGGGGGGTTCTTCGATTTCAGACTTTTTAGCTTCAAGCAATTTTATGATTGTCCCCCGCCGTTCTTGTCTTAGTTTGTCTTTTTCTTCAGGCGGTAGATTGTGTACCTCATCTCTTGAAAACTTTCCTACCCAGTATAAATCTTCTCTCCTATATTCACCGGGTCCTTCTGGAGTTTCATCAAAGCGACCGACCATCTTAGTTTGTGAAGGACCTGGTTTTTCGGTTTGTTGGAACGGGGGAGGACTTGGAGCTCTTTGCGGGCTTTGGACTAGATGGGATTCTTTGAGTGATGGGGGAGCTTGAATGGATGAAAGAATTTCTTGTTGTGGGGCTGGTGGTGGTGAGTTTAGGAAATCAAAGGAAGAAGATGAGGATTTTTTAGGTGATTCTGGCTCAGGCTTAGGAATGATCATAGGTTCGTTGTCCTCAGTATCGGAGTCTGACTCAGACACCAATATGAATTCAACTTTCTCATGAATGGGCTCGAACTCTACATAACTATCATTGGATCCATTGGAGCTGGACCCCCGACCATGGGCTCGTCTTCTAACATCAAGTATTCCTGAGCCTCTTGCATCTGTTCCCCTGACCCCTGAAACTCTGTCCCTTCGGTCTCTGCTCCCCCTACAAACAACATAGGGTCCTCAGACTGAGTTTTCTGTCTTTTCTCCCCCTCATGACGATCAGGGTCGTCCTGATCGTCATGCTTTCTTTTCTGAGCCTCAGCCTGAGGACGACACTGAAGTTCAATCACTGCAGACTCAAGACGATCCATTCTGGAGTTCAGTTGCTCCTGGACTAGAAGAATAAGGCGAGTAAGCGCGTCTATCTTTTCTGATAGGTCGGCAATCTGATTTTGGACAGAATGGGATCCTGGTGGAGGCACAGCTTCAGAAGCGACACCCTTTCCCTTTATAAGTGAGTGAAGGGCGGTGTCATGTTCCTCGGTGGCTTCCTTTTGTGCGTCCAGGTCAGCCCGGGTAATCACTCCGGCAGCACGAAGAGCTGCCGTTAGCATCTCCAAGTTCATGGGGAGATGGCCTGAAGTTGATGGCGTTGATGGAGCCACTCCAGGTCTTCCTTCCGTCATTTCTGGCTCCACTATGAGACGCTCAGATCCGGAAGTTTGTGGAGATGCCACGAAGGCAGCTCTTGGGGATGCCACAGAGGCATCATGCGTCGTGTGTATTTGGGGGGATGGAATTTTGAATGAAGGAAGTTTGGTCACGTGGGGAGGAGTGTGACCTCGTTTAACACCGCCACTCTCCGAATGAGAGGGCGATGGTGTATGTGCAGAAAACCCGTGGAATGAAGTGGTTTCCCTTTGAGGGGATACTAAGTGGATGTTGGGGGTGATTTCGACCATTGGACTGACGGTCTTAT
This sequence comes from Centrapalus pauciflorus, assembly GCA_020465985.1. Classification (NCBI taxonomy): domain Eukaryota; kingdom Viridiplantae; phylum Streptophyta; class Magnoliopsida; order Asterales; family Asteraceae; genus Centrapalus; species Centrapalus pauciflorus. The sequence goes on from JAANYP010000162.1 coordinate 255,257, forward strand.
GGTGGGTGGTCCAGCTGATAGGGCTTCGGTCACCCTCAGATTGAAAATCTATCGCTCGCACGACAGAGACGGTTCGTTCGGAATCCGCCGCCTCTGCCGCCTCACCTCCTTCTCCCTCACTTACAAACACAGGCTCCCGCTCACCTATCCCCAATGATTTTTGAACCTCCGCCTGATCTCCCTCATCCTCACTCATTCTGGCCTCACCTTCGGATTGGCTAGACTCAGTCGGTTCTGACTGAGCCTTTTTCCAAATCCCTTGGCTTGAACAATAGTGACAACGGAATAGTCATTATAGGCACTGTAGGGGCCCCCTTTGGCAAAGTAAGCTTTTAAATGGCCACGGTAGGGTAGACGTCGGCTTCAGGACGTTCGTGAATGTCCTCATCATTATTCATCGCATATTGGATGATAAGTTTCAGAAACCGTTGGAGAGGTATGTACTTGCGTCCCTTTCTGGTTCCCCTCTCCACATGTACTCGTCTCAATTCCTCAAAGAGGAAAGCCGCATAATCAACATGGCGGTCAAAGACAAATCCGGTGAAAAAGGCTAAAACCTGAGCCGAGGCAGAGTCGTGGCCTGAGTGCTTTGCTGTGAAGCACTTGTTGATGACATCGAAAAGAATCCGCCAATGAGATTGTAGATTCTTTGTGCGGAAATTGGAGGGTTTGGTGAGAGGGCCGTCATAACCCAGGGTTTGTATTTCGGCTAGGGTTTCTGGGATGGAAGGGATGGGATCAAACTGAAGGCAGGATGGCAAATAGGTTTCGACGGGAAGGTGAAGTATATGGCATATGGCGGCGATGGTGATTTTGACTGGGACGCAGTCGATGGTGGTTGTGAAGAAGGGTTCGGCGTCGGGAATATATTGCAATCTGTTCCAGAATTGTTGCAGATATATCTGGGGAACAGCGATTGCGGTAGTCAATGCGTAATATATGGGGTGGTGAAGAAGGATGTCGAAGGCGAGGGTTTGGGGTTCTTTTGTGAGAATGGAGACATCGAGGTGCTAGTTATGTGGTATAAACTCGACAAACTTGGCTTGGGGAAGGATGGATTGTTCGGGTAGTTGGGTGTTATTATTGGGAATGGGAGGATGGGCTATGGTGAGGATAACAGTCGGTTCCATCATCCTGCAAAGGTGCATCAAAGTTAGAATAAAAAACTTTAAATGATAAGACAATTCTGTGGATGTTGAAACACAATTCTGCTTTTTGGAGGACCAACTCACCAGTCTATCTGCAAAATCAGCATCGGAAAAAGCGGTAAGATAACAAAAAATGCGTTTTACCGCAGTTAGCTGTGATTCTTTCGGGTCGGCCTGAAATCTAGCACAGAGACATGTTGAAAACATTATATCCAGCCTACTAGCAGTCAAAATCCAGTAAGGATCCTATCATCCCTCTGTAAGTTGTATTATCGACACTTTTCTCTGAAGGATCGGTGTCTAACTTACAGTTGGAGGCCATGGGAGCTGCGATACTCGTGCAAGAGTCTAACTTATACTTCTTGAGAATGTCAAGAGTATATTTCGACTGGTTTACAAAAATCACATCCTCAAGTTGTTTGACTTGTAATCCGAGGAAAAAGTTCATTTCCCCCATCATACTCATCTCGAACCTGGACTCCATTAGGGCTGAAAAATCCTTAATTACTGTCAGTAGATCCAAATATAATTTCATCGACATATATCTATACTAGCATTATATGTGGGCCTTCCCTTTTAGTGAACAGAGTTGTGTCCACTACACCTTTACAGAAACCGGCAGAAATAAGGAAATTAGAAAGACTATCATACCATGCGTGAGGTGCTCGTTTTAAACCATACAGGGCTTTATCTAGCACATAAACATGACCAGTTTTATGTGCGTCAACAAAGCCTTTTGGTTTTTCAACATACACCTCCTCGTTAAGTTCACCGTCTAGAAAGGCAGTCTTGACGTCCATTTGGTACACTTTGAAATCCTTGTGTGCCGCGTACGCCAAGAAGATTCTGATTGCCTCGATCCGTGCAACTGGAGCGAAGGTCTCGTCATAATCTATCCCTTCTTGTGTTCGGTAGCCTTTGGCAACAAGTCTTGCTTTATTCCTTATCACGATGCCGTTCTCATCTCGTTTGTTCTTAAAAATCCACTTTGTTCCGATCACTGTACGGTCTTTTGGTTTGTGTTAGGTTATGTTTTAATTGATGGAAACAAAGTCTAGGGGTTGTTTTGTATTTCTTTGATAGTTGTCAAATATGTATATATATAGTATCTTTGACTTTCAATAGTGATAGATCTGACAGTTTACACTTTTGTACGGAGGATAGCAGTTACTAATTCTGAAATATTCTCTCAAGCTTTTGTAATCGAAATTCTCTGATAATCAACCATTCGGTTAGTTGTTTGATTACTAATTTGTTATTGTTCTTAATATGTTGTATGATTGATATGAAACTATAATTCACAGTTGGTATCAGAGCTTTAGGGGTGAATCTTCTGATCTGAGATTGATTTTTTTCGAAACTACTCACTGTTCTTGAGATATTTTTTTTTCGAAAAACCCTAAAATCACTAAGGGTTTTTAATCTATTGATCATTACCAGTGAATATTGGATCGAAGGTAAAGGTTTGAAAGACGAATCAATTGAGTATAAACTTGAATTGATTCACAAAACACAAAAAAAGATCTAGGCAATTTTATTAAATTTTGAAAAATATAAAAACGAGTATTGTTCCATTGAAAAAGTCAAACCTAGATCTATTTTTGCACAAAGGTGTTTCACAAAAAGTGTTTGTATTCAAAATCCTCGTCTTCGATTGCAATTTGAGTGAAAATGGGAAAATTTTTGGATTTAATTTGAATTTCAGACTTGAAAAAAAATCAGAAAGTATTAAGAAACTCGAAATACACATATCCTGTGTGTTATTCGAGTTGAATATTTCTGTTATTCGAGTTGAATACATGTGAAATTCGAGTTGACAAAAGTGTCAATCGAGTTAACAATCATTGTCAATCGATTTGACAACCACAATCAATCAAGTTAGATATAAAGATTGATCGAGTTTATTAGAAGTGAAAATTACTCAAGTTTCAAAGCAAATTCGAGTTTCATTTCAAGCAAATTCGAGTTTCATTTCAAGAAAATTCGAGTTTCATTTAAAGCAAATTCGAGTTTCATTTTAAACAAACTCGAGTTTCATTTCAAAGTCAATTCGAGTTTTCTTTCAAACTCACTCGAGTTTCACATAAGACTCAATCGAGTTTCACATAAGACTCAATCGAGTTTCACATAAGACTCAATCGAGTTTTACATTAAACTCATTCGAGTTTCACTCTAAACACATTCGTGTTTCACTCTAAACACATTCGTGTTTCACTCTAAACACATTCGAGTTTCACTCTAAACTCATTCGAGTTTAACACACATATTAATCGAGATTGTTGCAATACATCAACATCAAGTGTATTCAGTGTCTGAGTCAAGTTGATTATTGCTACTAACAAGCAACTGTGTTGTAGATTTCAGTACTAATCTGTGTTTCCAAGTTTGATCAAAATTTTCAATCTCAATCGGAGTTCATCAGATCTTGGACAGTTTCCCATATATCAATCAATATGTCTAAAGACGCTCTGGCAATGGGATTAGAAACCAAACCCCCAATTCTATACAGGGGTGAATATGTTCAATGGAGGGAGAGGTTTCTTGAATTTATTAGTTTTCATGATCTATCGGAAGTGATGCTGAAATCCTTAACAGAAGGACCAGCCACTTTTATGGAAACAATCCCAGGAGTACCAACTGGTAATCTCCCAATTCCACCAAGGACAGTAGAGGACATAAACTGACTGAGGCACAAAAGAAGAGGAAATTAGGGGATAAAACTGCCAGAAAGTTACTTTTGATATCCATCCCCAATGATATTTACACATGCCTCACAAACACAAAAACTGCTAAGTCAATTTGGGATGAAGTGTGTAAAATCATGAGGGGATCTGACAGAGCTGCCACAAACAGGGCTAGAAACAGCCTAATGACGTTTGAAAATTTCAGAGCCCGTGAAGGTGAACTACTGGAAAACAGTTACCTAAGGTTTGTGAATTTGGTAAGTGAAATGAAACGAAACGGAGTGACAAAGTGCAACCTGGACATAAATGTCAAATTCTTAAATGTTCTGAATCCTAAATGGGGAAAATATGTTATGATTATCCAGCAAACAAAAGATATTGAAGAAATGGATTTTCATATGATATTTGAAAACCTCAACAACTATCAAGAGGTTGTGTTGAGGAAAATATCAGGAAAGAAGAAAGCCGAGGAAGAAACTGCTGATCCATTGGCTCTACTGGCAAAGAAAAAGTACAAATACAAAATGAAAAAGGAGAAAAGAGTCGTAGTCAGCAGTACATCTTCCGAATCAGAATCCTCAGATTCATCTGCTGATTCAGAGATAGAAGAGATGAAAAAGCAGATGGCACTGCTTACAAAAGCATTTCAAAAGAAATTCTACAGAAAGCCAACCAACAATAAGATGCGCTATAAAACAGGCTCGAGGAAAATTGAGAAGAAGGACAAATATTACAAATTTGGAGAAAGTAGTGGAAGAAAGACTGACAAATATGAAAAGTCAGACAAGTCAGCAAAGAAAGAGTCAGAACAAAAATGTTACAACTGTGGAAAACCAGGTCATCATGCCCGAGAATGCAGATCCCCAGTAGTCAAAAACTCAGACTACTATACAAGAAAGGCTCTCTTAGCCAAAGAAAAAGAGTCTGGCAAAGCTCTTATGGCGGAGGATGACCACTGGTTGCAGTTATCTGAAGATGATGACATTTTGGATGAAGATGCTCATATTTGTCTCAAATCAGAAATTTTCAATGAGTCAGAATTTAGTGAATCAGCATTGATAGCTGAAGATGAAGTATGGGATGGATTAACTGATGAAGAGGATGTAGAAAGACAAGAATCTGTGTCTGATGAAGAGGAAGAGACGGAAGAAGTTGCATTGATGGCAACTGGCAAAAATGAGGCTGAAAATGATGAAGATTCAGAGTCTGAAAAATCAGATGGTTCAGATAAACCGGAGGTACATTCTAATTCTAACTCTGATATTGATGAATCATGTATATTAGAAGAAAAACTAACTCATATGGCCTTTATGCTTAAAAAGTTTGAAAAATCTTTAAAGGCGGAAAAGAAAAATATTCATTCTTTGGAAAACAAACTTCGTAATGAACATAACTTAGTTTTAGACTTTTCCAAAGATAAAGCATTAGCTTTACGAGCAGTTTCAGACTTACAAGATAAGGAAAGAGAACTTCAAAGCAATATACTCAATCTTAATCACAATATATCTGATTTACAAGAAAGACTGCGAATAGCAGAATTAGAAGCTTCAAACTTTTCTGTAAAATATCATGTTATTTTTGAAGAACGAACTTAACTTTATGAGAAAATAAAGAAGATGGAAGATGAATTTATCAAAAGAGGGCAAACTATTCAAACAATTTATTTAAATCAACCAAAAGACACAGAATTTTATAATTCTAAATCTGGAATTGGTTGGGAAAATCCAAAGTATCTGACAAAAGCAATATCTAGTTCACCAACATTATATGATGTCAGATACATGAACTTAGGATTAAAAATGGCATTTATGAAAGCCTCTGAAGAAGTAGAATCTAGTGAAGAAATAAAAAGATTACGATCAGACAAAATGCAAAATTCTGGTGATTATACCAGAATAAATGAAACAAGTAATATTCATGATACTAAAGAAAAGTACATTCAAACATATTCTGAAAAGGATTTGTCTGAATTACCTACTCAATCTCAAAAAGTATATCTGCCATATTTAATTTTAGAAAAGATAAATTCTGATCTAGAATTGAAAGTTAAAAATTTTGAGACAGAGAATGGAACTCTTAAGGCTGAACTAAGAACAATCGAACAACTGTTGCAAGATCAGCATAAAAACATAAAGTTGTCTGATCCACAATCCTCTACTTCTCTAGATTCTATAAATTCAGAAAAGGAATTTGATCTGTACATGCACTCTGATTTTAATTCATTAGAGCAAATGTTTGGTAAAATTGATGAATTTGTCAAACCTTTGCATAACAAACAATCAAATGATAATAAAGAACCTGTTAGAATTCTGCAAAGAATGTCTACAGATTCTTTAAAATCATCTGAAAATTCACCATTATTACAACAAAAGAAGGAGAAAACAAAAGTTATTGTTAATACTCCTAACTTTGAAAAGGGTGAATAATCTTCATCAGCGGACTCAATTGCACTTAAAGTCCAATCTTCAAAAGGTATGAGAAATTTACAGAAGAAACGAGTATCTATATCTACTAATTCTTATACTTCTTTTATGTCAGATATCATTGTGAACGGTTCGAGAAAACAAGTTTGGCGAAAGAAGAAAAAGAACAGAAAAACAAGAGTATAAAACAAGAGTGGCGCGTGAAGGACAAAATTGTTACAGATAGAAATAGCAAAATTGAACATTCTGTCTGTAATAATAAACTTGTTAATAATTTTTGTATAAAGTTTTCAAGAACGGACTTAATTGCTTTGAATTCTTTTACTTGTTAGCCTTCAATTGTTAAATCTAATAAGCCCGTCTGGCAACCGAAGAAAAAGGACCCATTTTATGAACAGAAAAAGGTTCCACAGAAAAATATTTCAAAAACAATTCCACCACGAATTGTACAAAAGTGGATACCTAAAAAACAGTTCAAAAGTGGGTACCTAAAATAACTTCAAATGATAAGCTAAAAGTCATATCTGTTAGGAAAACAAATAATACTGTGCATGAATTACCTAAAACAAAAGTACCCAACTACAAGTGGGTACCTCATGTGCTCCTTCGTCTTATAGGTAAACCATGTCTGGTATCTTGACTCCGGATGTTCCAAGCATATGACCGGACAACGAGACACACTCACGGACTTTGTAGAAAAGTTCTGTGGGACGGTCAGATTTGGAAATGATCAGTTTTGTCCGATCAAAGGATACGGAAGTCTCAAATACGACAAAATTACCATCCAAAAGGTTTTCTATGTTGATGGTCTTGGACATAATTTGTTTAGTATTGGACAGTTGTGTGATAAAGGTTTAGAAGTCAATTTCAAAGCCAATCGGTGCAGCATCAGATCCGGAGAAGGAAAGGAAATTTTGGCAGGAAACAGGAAAACAAATTTGTACTCCATTGATTTAGCTTCGATTAATCTGAAGAAAGATGGCTGCTTAATGTCAAAAGTTACATCTAAAACAGCATGGCTGTGGCATCGTCGCCTTTCACATCTGAACTTCAATGAGTTAACCAACCTAGCAAAAGGAGGGTTAGTTAAAGGGCTGCCGACGCTCAAATTCCAAAAAGAGCAGTTGTGTGTCGCATGTGAAAAAGGAAAAATGACAAGAGCTACACACAAATCCAAAACGGAACACTCATCCACGAGAGCGCTGGAATTACTGCATATGGATTTGTGTGGACCAATGAGAGTACAAAGCATTAATAAGAAACGATATGTATTGGTGATAGTTGATGACTATTCACGATACACATGGGTTTTCTTCCTGAGGTCCAAATCAAATGCAACCGAAAGGATCATAGACTTCATCCGGAAAATACAAGTGAAGTTGCAACTCACAATTCAAACAATCCGCTCAAATAACGGAACAGAATTCAATAACAAATCACTTGACACATTCTTAAATTCAATAGGAATTACGCATCAGTTTTCAGCTGCTCGAACTCCACAACAAAACGGTGTCGTTGAAAGAAGAAATCGGACACTAGTGGAATTCGCTAGGACGATGTTGGCATATTCAAATTTACTGTTATTCTTGTGGGCAGAAGCAGTTGCAAAAGCTTGTTTCACACAGAATCGTTCAATCATAAATAAGAGATTCGGAAAAACTCCTTATGAATTGATTAATAAACGAATACCTAATATTAAATTTTTCCATGTCTTTGGTTGCAGATGCTTTATTCTAAACGACTAAGATAATCTTGGAAAGTTTAATCAAAAAGCAGATGAAGGAATATTCATCGGATATTCAAAGGAGTCGGTTACCTTCCGAGTGTACAACAAGAGAACCAAGACAGTCAACGAGAGCGTGAATGTCTAATTTGATGAAGGAGTGGTAATGGCTTCTGAACACACCAGTTCAGGACCCGAACCTAAGACGCAGACTTCATTGGAGTCATCTGAACAAAATGCAGAACACTCAGAATTACATAAGTTGTTTGAGAATTTCTATGAAGACTATTTTGAAAAGCCCAAAACAAATGTTCTAAATTTGGTGCCTGACAGGATTACTGAAAAATCCAGTCGTAGTCTCTGATCTTTCTCAACAACAAGTTTCAGAAGAAACTGGAGAAGCCTCAACAGCAAATGTGCAGTCGACTACTGAGATTGTACAACCCATTGAACCTCCATATTCTTCTGAAACCCCCATTAATTCTGAACATTCAGAAGCTCCAACCTCAGATGTCCAACCTACAACATCTGAAGTAACTCTTCAACCATATCTAGATCGTAATCCCAATCAAGACTAAATAGAACCGTTTCCACATACTTTTAAGTGGACAAGAAATCATCCAATAGAAAACATTATTGGTGATCCATCCGCGTCAGTCCAAACCAGAAGGGCAACCATAAATGAATGTTTATTTTCAAATTTTTTAAGTAAAATAGAGCCCAAGAATGTAAAAGAAGCACTTCTGGACGCTGATTGGATTGTGGCGATGCAAGAAGAACTGAACTAGTTCGAACGGTTAAAGGTCTGGAGACTTGTTGAGCGCCCAAAAGACAAATCCATTATAGGCACGAAATGGATCTTTAAAAACAAGAAAGATGAACATGGAGTAATCATTCAGAATAAAGCTCGTCTCGTAGCCAAAGGATACAGCCAACAAGAAGGGATTGACTACGATGAAACGTTTGCACCAGTTGCACGAATTGAAGCCATTAGAATGTTTTTAGCTTTTGCCGCTCATAAAAACTTTACAGTATATCAAATGGATGTTAAAACTGCATTTTTAAACGGGGAACTAACAGATGAAGTATATACATATCAGCCCGAAGGTTTTACTGATCCTTCAAGACCTGATCATGTATATATTTTAGATAAGTCACTGTATGGCCTTAAACAAGCACCGCGTGCTTGGTATGATGCACTTTCAACAAATCTGTTGAAATGTGGATTTACAAAAGGTGCAGTTGACACAACCCTGTTTATAAAACGTCAGGGGTCGGATATCATAGTTATACAAATATATGTAGACGACATAATATTTGGGTCTACAAATCCCGAATTTTGTAAGAAATTCGCATTTTTAATGTCCCAAAAATTCGAAATGAACATGATGGGGGAAATAATTTTTTTCTTAGGATTACAAGTAAAACAATTAGGTGATGGTATTTTTATCAATCAGTCAAAATATATACAAGACATGTTAAAGAAATCTAACATGGTCAATAGTACTCCTATGAAAACTCCCATGGCTCCGGATTCAAAGTCAAAACTCGATGCGGACATCTCAGGGAAACCTGTAGATGTGACTCATTATCGCGGTATAATTGGGTCATTAATGTACTTAACAGCTAGTAGACCAGATATTATGTTTGCTACATGTGTCTGTGCAAGATATCAGGCAAATCCTAAAGAATCACACTTAACAGCTGCGAAACGAATTTTAAGATATCTCAAAGGAACTCCAAATCTTGGTTTGTGGTATCCTAGAGAATCTTCATTTAATCTGACTGCTTTTTCTGACGCTGATCACGCAGGTGATAAGATGGACAGAAAGAGTACGTCTGGAGCAGTACAGTTCTTAGGTGACAAACCCGTATGTTGGTCATCCAAGAAACAACAATGCGTCTCATTGTCTACAGCTGAAGCAGAGTACGTTGCCGTATCTTCTTGCTGTTCTCAGGTGTTGTGGATGAAGAGCCAACTGCGTGATTACGGGTTTACACCAAAGAAAATACCAATATATTGTGATTCTCAGAGCGCAATAGCTATTGCATCAAATCCGGTGCAACATTCAAAAACAAAACACATTGACATTCGGTATCATTTTATAAAAGATCATGTAGAAAATGGAAATATAGAATTATATTTTGTACCTACTGAATATCAACTAGCTAATTTGTTTACCAAAGCGTTAGATGAAAAACGGTTTAATTTTTTTTGTATACAAATTAGGTATGTTGAATCGTTAAGATTTAATAATTCAGTAGTTTCAATATATAATTTTAAAATTTTCATTTTTTATTGATTTTAGTCTGATGTTAAATTCTTGAATCTTAAAGAGTTAATATTCCTTGGAATTTAACAAAATCTGAATTGTCATGTGCAGGGGGAGCAGAAAATATTTTTTTCTGATTTTGCGTAAATCTGATAAAAATTATCTGATATTTTGTAGGGGGAGCAGAGCTGAGAAAAAGAATACACATTTGAGGGGGAGCAGCATTCAGAAATTGAAGGGGGAGCATTTACATAATTTTTTTTTGTTTGTTGTTTGTTGAATTTAATATTTTGTTTTGTGTGTTGTATTTTTTTTTTTTTTTGTAAATCTTTTCATTTTTTTAAAATTTTTTTTTTGTGTTGTTTTAATTTTTTTTGTGTTGTGTTTTGTCTTGTTGAAATTTTTTTTGAAATAATAAGTAGGTGTTGATGTTTTTAAATGGGTTTTTCTTTGGAAAATATGGGCCGACATTATCATACTTAAAATTCAAATATGGGCCGGGTGAAATCCAACTATAAAGTTGAGTTTTAAAATTCAAACTAAACTTTTCGAACCCTTGACTACTATTCACCGTCTACTACACAACTTACTTCACCATTAAGAAACATCAATTTTCTACATATATTCGATAGATTCAAGCAAGCAGTTCATTAATCTGTGAGTAAAATCGTATATCTCTTTCGTTCATTTCAATATTAACTACTGTCTGTGTCTGTTAGTATTATATCTTTTTGTGTATTTTTGAGTATGTTAATGGTGTTTAGAATTAGTGGTTCATAAATCTGAAATTAAATGTGTGGTAAGTTTTGATTTATGAATGTGAACATGAATCTGAAATTTCATGGTTCAAATCAAACCACACAAACCAAAAGTTTGATTTTCGTTTCAGAAAGTTCGTGTTCTTCATAATTCTGAAATTTGAATTTTTATCAACTTTAATGTTGTTTTTGTTCAAAGTCCAGTAAATCAAATGTGTTTAAAATGTATTTTCGAGGTGGATACAAGTTTTCAATCACTGAAAAACAACAAGGAATAAATTTTTGATTTATCAGTGTATAGAAGACTTGAAATAAATACATACAGAATTTCTCGAATAAAAGCTTTAGTCGAGAAAGCCTAAGACCCATTCGAGTTGAATCAAACGTTATTCGAGAAAGTCCAAGAGACATTCGAGTTGATGTCAATACGACTCGAGAAAACCCAAGAGTTAATCGAGTTGATTGAAATGATAATCGAGAAAGTCTCTGTGTCACTCGAGTTGACTAAGTGTTTATTCGAGAAATTTATGTGTGTCATGCGAGTTGACTGAATACAGGACTTAGAAAATTTTCAGAACTTATTGTCCAAGAACACTTACAGTTTTATTCGAGTTGGGGTAATGTAGTTATCGAGAAAATGTCTTCTTCATTCGAGTTGAGTGTTAGACATAACAGAGAGTCCACATACTCTCATGTTCCATTCGAGTTTAATACTTGTTTCATTCGAGTTTAACAAGTATTTAATTCGAGTTAGTCATATGTTGATTCGAGAAAATGCCTTATTTATTCGAGTTGAACTACTAGAACATTCGAGAACACTTAAGGCTTAATTCGAGAATTTTCATGTTTTATTCGAGATTCATACTTGTGTCACCCGAGATTAATCAAGAGTCATTCGAGAAAGTTGTAGTTTCATTCGAGTTTTAAAAGGAGATTTTTCCTAAGTGTTGAATGTTTAATGTTTTAAGAAAAATGTCACATTTTTTTAAAGAAATTGTTATAAACTTGTGTTTTTCTAACATTGGTCTCTAAACGATTGACTCTAGAGTCCTTTCAATAATAGTCTATTATTGTCTGGAATCCCGATGCCTTAAACAGAAAATCACAACTTTTTACAATTTCTGATAAAATGTTACAATTTTTCTACATTTTAAGGATTGTCATTTATGTACATGATCTGACTAACATGATCTTTTATTTGGTTTACAGGTGTTCAAATGGCATCTCCAGTGCAGTCTCAGAATTCCAATTCATCTGACTCCCATTCATCATCCAATCATACTCTTGTTTCCACACCTGTTCGTTCTACTTCAGTTGCCCGTCCCTCACAATCAAATATTATCCCAGATAACCAATTAGTTAAACCGAAACATTGCCTACCTTTTAGAGATAATAACCATCGCCTGGATACCAAGGTTATTAAAGTTAGTCATCCTATCATCGTTGACATTCTCAAAGGCCATCCGTTTAGGGGTGTTCAGTTTTCGAATTGGATTCGAAAAAACCGAATTCGAACCTAATTCGAACTTGATTTGTAATTTTCGAATTCGGTTTTTGGTTTTTGAATCGAATTGGTTTGAAACCGATTTGTTGTTTCAGTTTTCGAATTGAATTTCCAATTATTGTTTTTAAATCGAATTCGAACCGAAATTCGAATTAGTCATCTCAGATTCACATAACCCTTCCCTTTTACAGTTTTACAAACATATCTTACAATTTTACAATTACATATTTACATTCACATTTTAACATCCGGTTAGGTTAACCCATATTCACCATCTCTAACCCTAGCCGCCGCCCATCTTCTCTTCTTCGGCGGCTCTCTTCCCGGCGACTCCCTCTTCTCCCGGCGACTCTCTCTCTCCCGGCGACTCTCTCTTCTCCCGGCGACTCTCTTCCCCCCGGCAGTCATCCAAAACCCCCGGCGAGGCTATTGTAAAAAGCAGCCCCAACGCCGACCACTACCACCGCCCACCCACTCAACTCCGACCACCACCGCCGCCCACCCTACTCCGACGCCCACAACAGTCCCGTTCATCCCAAACCCTGCTCGATTTCATCTATTTTTCGAGGTATGTTTCGATTATCTTCGATTTGTATTAAGTTTTTTCTATTTGTGATTATACCCGAATTGCACCTCCAAAATAGGCTAGAACCCATCTCACCCAAATTAAGATACACCAGATTCACGAGATCGATGCCAGTCACTCATTGGGCTTTGTTAATGTAAGAATTTACATACGTACAATTCTATATTTTTTTTGGCCAAAATTGAAATTATATTAATTTAAGATCTAGATTGAAAATACAATTTGTATATGATATGATTGGCCTTTCTTTGTCCATGAAATTCAAATATTTAATGATTAAATGACCATTTTCCATAAGAGAATATTCTATATGCATTGGACAGGTTATTGTTGTTAAGGAAATCAATCTTATTTGAAGAAAGATGCAAAAAAAACTACTGAACATCCTTCTAAAAACTAAATATCCTCCTAAAAGTAATTATATGCAATCTCTTTTTCTTCTATATGCAAGAATGGTTTTTGTAAATACTTGATCGAATACACCAACATTTATCCAATCTCTTTTTCTTGTGAACCTTACTTGTTTGCATTTATTTAGCTTGAGTGAGTAATTTAAAATTACCAATAAATCAGCCATAAGAAACATAAACATAAACATAAGATTTTTTTATTGATTATGAATTAGGCTTGTTTGTATTTGGCTTAAAGTTTTTTTGTATTTGGCTTGTTTGTATTTGATTGTTGAAAGCTAATTGTTTGTATAATTACAACTTGAGTTTGTAACTTTTGTCAAAGCTACTACAAGATGTCTACTCAAGCTGTTGATGGAGAAGCACCATCATCAAATCCAATAGGACATGGAAAACGCAAAGAGTACAATAAAAGATCTGATGCATGGAATCATTTTACTGAATTTTTTGATGATGATGGTAAGACGAAATGTAGGTGCAATTATTGTGGGAAAGAATATAATTGTTCGTCTAAAGCTTGTGGAACCTCTACTTTGAAGAAGCATGTGGGCGCGTGTTTATTAAATCCTGCAAACGAACCTGGAAATCAAAGCAAATTGGTTGCTAACAAGTCACCGATTGATTTGGAAGGTAAGGGTAATCTACCTCCACGGAAATTTGATCAACAGGCTTGTAGGAAGGCAATAGCTGAAACGATAATTGAGGATGAACTGCCTTTTAAGTTTGTTGAAAATAATGGTTTCAGAAAGTGCATGAAAGTTTGTCAACCTTTCCTTGTAGTTCCATCTAGAAGTACGGTAACTAGGGATTGCTATGAGGTGTATCTTGATGAAAAGAAAAAACTCAAGGATCACATAAAACATACTTCACTTAGAGTATGTTTAACAACCGATACTTGGACATCAATACAGAGAATCAATTATATGTGTTTAACTGCTCATTATAATGATTCTGATTGGAACTTGCAAAAAAAGGTGATCAACTTTTGTCCAATTACAAGTCTTAAAGGACAAGAACTTGGAAAAGAAATAGAGTTGTGTTTACTTGATTGGGGTTTACAAAATGTTTTTACAGTGACCGTTGATAATGCTAGCAGCAATGATACTGCTATTACTTATCTAAAAAAAACATGTGTCAAATGGGGAAATCTTTGTGTGTTAAAAGCAAAATGGACTCATCTAAGGTGTATGGCTCATGTGATGAATTTGGTGGTTCAAGATGGAATGAAGGAACTTGGTCGTGCAGTGGATAGTGTTAGGGAGGCCGTGAGGTACGTAAGACAGTCACCGGATAGATTGAGGAAGTTTATGGAATATGCTAAGTTGGAAGCGATTGATTGTAGCAAGTCTTTGTGTTTGGATGTTCCAACTCGTTGGAATTCAACGTACTTGATGTTAAATGCTGCATTAATCTATGAGAAGGCGTTTGATCGGTTGGCACGGGAAGATTACCTTTATTGTAGTGACCTTCTTCATAATGGGTCTGGGCCGCCGTTGCCTGAAGATTGGAATAGCGTAAGGAGATTGGTGGGCTTTCTTGAGCATTTTTATGAACTCACTCTACGAGTTTCAGGCACGAGGTACATTACTTATAATACGTATATTGATTCTGTTAGTTGTATTCACAGTGTTTTAAAGGAATGTTATGCAAGTGAAGATGCCGAACTCAAAGAAATGGCAACCCGAATGAAAGAATCCACTGTGATCAACATTCAAGAAGTGTTCCGTCATCGCCTAACGTGCCTTGTTCATCTACACAAGGTGATATGGGATTGTTTAGCAACAAAAGTAATGCACTGATGGCTGTTAGGGAGAAGCTATTGGCTGAAGTGAAAAGGAGGAAGGCAGAATCTGGAATTGGGAATGATACAAAATCTGAGTTAGATAGATACTTGACGGAGGAGATAGAGGAAGATAAAGATTATCTCAATAGTGAAGATTTTACAGTTTTGGATTGGTGGAGAAAAAGAAGTCCTAATTTTCCCATTTTATCACTTGTTGCCCGTGATATTCTTGCTATTCCAATTTCTACAGTGGCTTCAGAATCTGCTTTTAGTACCGGGGGAAGAGTTCTTGACTCATTTAGGAGTTCGCTAACTCCTAGAATGGTACAAGCTCTAATATGTTGTCAAGATTGGATTCGGTTGCCTAATGTTCCGATCAATGTTGAGGAACGACTTGAAGATCTTGAAAATTTTGAAGAAGGTAAATATTTTTGTTCCCTGCAATGTTGTATAAATTTACATTACTTTGTTACTTACATTGCTTTATTATTTTTCTAATTTAATTGCAGAGATAAAGCAAACAACGAATGATTCAACAATCATAGATGTTTAGCGGCAAAGATGATTATCAAGTGTAAGATATTATATTTTCTTATTTGTTGATAATTTCTTGTAGATATTGTGTTATGTTCTTGTTGTGTGACTTGTGTCTTTACAATTGACATATTGTTGTTGTAATGTGTATTCCCGTTAATATTATCAGCACCTTGATGATTTCTTATCACACACAAGAAGAAACTAACTCAATAAATGTGAAATGATGAAGAAAGACAATAAGAATGTTTGAGAGAATAATACAAGATGGCGGCTGGAATCTCATTCAAATGTCAACCGTGTCATATTAAAGAAACCCTAGGAGCCTATTTCTAGGCTCCTTTAATTAAGTCTTACAACTTGGCATCTTTGGCCCCTTGACTATTACAAATAAACAAACTACATGGAAGTTAAATACAAGACTAAATAGAAAAGACAATAATTATTACAAAACAACTCCTGATCGAAATAAAATATCTAACAATCTCCCCCTTTTTGATCATTTAGGAGGTCCTGGAACTCTGGCGTGGTCTGTTGATTCTCGGAGTCCAAGGATGACGTCGAAGCGTCTGGTCACTTGTCTCGTATGTAGCCGTTCGTTCAGGAAGTCTATGCCGCTGAGTGTATCCTGTATCTCCTTTGGTGAGCATCTTTGTTCAGGATCTGGTTGAGCATCATAATCTTGTACTTTCTTTGTAAGAGCAGCTCGAACTAGTCTAAGTGTACCATCGGAGTAGCAAGGAAGATCCTCAAAGCGCATATACCTTTTGTAGCCCTTGTAGTTTACAAAAATGACACCCGGATCTCCAGAAAGTACAACTCTGTAAGCCGGGTGGTGGGCTAGAAGAAAACTGTCCTGTTCCGGTGCTCGTAGGCCCACCTTAACCATAGGACTCTTGATCGCCATCTGGAAGTCTCTTAGGCACATTATGATCAATCAGCGGTTCATGCTTCGTACTAGGGCACCTACAGCGGTCATGTGCGTTAGACGTTTTCTGATGCGGGTTTTCAAACTGTTGTGAAGGAACTCAACATCATCCGCACTTATGAAGTCCAGGTTATATTCGAAGATGTCATCTCCCGTCCCATCTTCTCTTTCTACTTGGTAGGAGGGATAGAAGACTCTGGCTCTTTTGTACATGGTGATTGTTTTGAGCTTCTTAATCTTTGATTTTGACACCTTTGACCTTCTTTCCCGGAGCATCAGTTGGTAGTATTCTGCCTGTTCAGCTTTGGAGACATTTGTAAGTTCCATAAGTAGACGTCTGCTGAAGGATCCAGGCTTCTTTCTGAATACCATTTTAAATCTTTCTTCTAGATATGGATTCTGAAACCGCTCCGGGGGAAATTTCTGCAGGAATTCTTTAAGTCCTTGAACGGGGGGTTCTTCGATTTCGTCCTTTTTAGCTTGAAGAAGCTTTATGATAGTCCCCCGCCGTTCTTGTCGCATTTTTTCCTTCTCTTCCTGAGGCAGTGTTTGAACCTTTCCTTTTGTATAGTGGTCCACCCAAAATAAATCATCTTGTCTATAAACGCCAGGGCCGTCTGGAGTTTCATCGAAGCAATCGACCCTTTTTGTTTGGGAGGAACCTGGAAGTTGGGTTTGTTGGACTGGAGGAGGGCTTGGGGATCTTGGAGGGCTAAGGATTGTATGGGATTCTTTTAGTGACTGGCGAGCTTGGATGGATGAAAGGATTTCTTCTTGATGGGCTCGTGGTGGTGAATTCAGGAAATCAAAGGAAAAGGATGAGGATTTTTTCGATGGAGACTCAGGTTCAGGCTTGGGAATTAATAAGGGTTTGTTGTCCTCATTATCGGAATCTGAATCAGAGACCAAGATGATTTAAACTTTTTCGTGAGGTTTCTCGAATTCTACCATAGCTGTCATCGGATCCAGTGGAGCTGGATCCTTGACCATGGGCTCGTCTTCTATTAACAGATATTCCTGAGCCTCCTGACTCTTTGCCCCTGACCCCTGAAATTCAGACCCCTCAGCGGTCTCTACTCCCCCTATACCAAGCATGGGGTCCTCAAACTGAACCTTTCGCCTCTTCTCCCCCTCATGACGATCAGGGTCGTCCTGATCGTCATGTTTCCTTTTTGGTGCCTATGCTTGAGTGCGGCACTGGAGGTCTATAACTGCTGACTCTAGGTGATCCATTCTGGAATTGAGCTGTTCCTGGACTTGCAGAATTTAGTGGTTAAGCGCATCTATTTTGCCCGACAGCTCCGAGATCTGATGTTGAACTGAATGGGAACCTGGTGGGGGGCCAGTTTCGGAAGCGACACCCTTACCCTTGATTAGTGAAAGAAGGGCGGTGTGACGTTCCTTGACGGCTTCCCTTTGGGTGTCCAGGTCAGCCCGGGTAATCACGCCGGCAGCACGTAAAGCTGCCGTTAGCATCTCCAGATTGATTGGGAGATGGCCGGAAGTGGATGGCGTTGATGGAGCCACTTTCGGTCTTCCTTCCGTCATCTCTGGCTCCTGAATAGGATGCGCAGATCCGGAAGTTTGTGGAGCTGCCACGAAGGCAGCTCTTGGGGATGCCACGGAGGCATCGTGCTGTGTTTGTGTTTTGGGGGATGAGATCGTGATGGAATGAAGGGCGGTCACTTGGGGAGGAGTGTGACCTCGTTCAACACCGCCACTCTCCGAATGAGAGGGCGATGGAGTATGTGGTAGAACCCCGTGGAATGAAGTGGTTTCCCTTTGAGGGGAAACCAAGTGGGTGGTGGGGGTGAGTTCGACCGTTGGACGGACGGTCTTGTAGAGAGGAGTCCGGCTTATAGGGCTTAGTTCTCCCTCAGATTGTATCTCCCTCGCTCTCACGACAGAGACGGTTCTTTCGGAATCCGCCGTCTCTGCCGTCTCACCTCCTGCTTCCTCCCTTACAATCACAGTCTCCCCCTCACCCAAACCATGAGGTTGCTGAACATCCATCCTTACTCCCTCATGCTCACTCTAACTTGGCTCACCTTCGGATTGGTTAGTCTCAGTCGATTCCGACTGAAACTCATCCGGATAACTCTCCTTTATATATGCCTTTACCCGCTCCATGCCCCTTCACCTCATTAGTAGAGACAGAGGAATTTTCATTACCGGTACTGTCGGGGCCCCCTTTGGCAGAGTTAACTTCTGAATCGCCACTGTGGGGTAAACGTCTGCCTCCGGACGCTCATGAATATCATCGTCTTGGTCCATTGCGTACTGTATAATGAGATGTAGGAATCGCTGTAGAGGTATATACTTTCTGCCTTTCTTTGTGCTCCTCTCCACATGGACTCTTCGTAATTCTTCGAATAAGAATGCAACATAGTCCACATGGCGGTCAAAGGCAAAGCCTGTGAACATGGCTAGTACCTGAGCCAATGCTGAGTCATGACCGGAATGCTTGGCAGTGAAGCATTTGTTAAGCACATCAAAGAGTATCCGCTAGTGGGATTGAAGGTTCTTTGTGCGGAAGTCTGATGGTTTAGAAAGAGGACCGTCATAACCCAGAGTTTGAATCTTAGCTAGGGTTTCAGTGACGGATGGGTTTGGATCGAACAATTCGTGGGTGGGAAGGCAGAATTCATTGGGTAGATGAAGGATGTGGCGGATGGCAGATATAGTGACTTTGACTGGAACGCAGTCAACGGTGGATGTGAAGTGAGGTTCGGGGTCGGTCACATATTTTAGCCTGTTCCAGAATTGTTGGAGATATATCTGGGGAACAGCAATAGCAGTGGATAAGGCATAGTAGATGGGATGGCGAGTGAGGATGTCAAAAGCTAGGGTGTGGGGTTCTTTAGTGAGGATGGAAATATCGAGTTGCCAGTTATGTGGAATGAACTCGACAAACTCGGCGCTCGGTAGGATGGATTCTTCTGGGAGTTGAGCGTTGTTATTTGGAATGGGAGGATGGGGTATGGTGAGAATAACTGGGGGTTCCATCATCTTGCAAAGTGCAACAGAGTTAGAATCATAAGACTTGAGATGATAATTCATTGATGTGAAGTCTAGATGAGTGTGAAATAGAAACTATCTGATCTGTTTAGCATCGGCTCTTTATTAGTAGAATAAAATTCTACTATCAAAGTCCAAAGTCAATCGTTAAGAGACCGATGTTAGATAAGACCTTTCACTCAAACACTAATCCTAACTCTAATCAATGATGCACTGAGATGGAAATATTTTTGTGATTTTTTTTTTGAATTTATATAAAAATGCAGAAATGAAAAAATGAAAAATTAAATTAAAAAAATGCTAAGTGTTGGATTTCGGATGGTCCGAATTCGGATGAACAGTGTTACCGAATTCGGATTAATCCGAAATCGGATGATGCATGAATGGATAGTGGGGGTCCGAAATCGGATGAGGTGAAAATAGGGACCGAATTCGGATGATGGACCGAAATGCATGGCATGGAATGAATGCTGGTCCGAATTCGGATGGAATCATGAAACATGATCCGAATTCGGATGATGACTTAAGTAAATGTATGCAATGATATGGGTAGGTCCTGATTTCGGATGGTACCCAGAATTCGGATGAGAACCGAATTCGGATGAACAGTAGCAACTTTCTTAGACTAGATTCAAAGTGTTGAAATGTTTTTGCATTACAATGATGGTCCGAATTCGGATCAACAGTGGTCATCCGAGTTCGGATGGACTGTGGTCCGAATTAGGATATTGAACTTTGAAAATTGTGAAAATTAGTCTAAGTGGGCGCATCCGAATTCGGTTCTACCGTGAATATCCGAATTGCATGTGTGCAGTTAATGTGTTCATGCAAAAATTTAAACGTGAACAGTGAGATGTGACGAAAATGCATGAAATTAAAGATCCTATACTACAATCACATAATGAACATTTTATCTAACTACAACTAAGTAAAACTAACACATTAAACAACCTAAAAATAATAAAAACCGAGAAGAAAAAACTAAGTAAAAATGAAAATCAAACTCATAATATAGGAAGGTAAAAGCTGAAATAAAGTTTAAATGATGTTACCTTGATGTGTCGAAGATGAATGATGCAAGAAAAATGAAGAAAAACGAAGATCCAAAAGCTTTGAATGTGTGATAATGGTGGATTGGGCGGCGGTGGTCGACGAGAGAAAGAAAGGAGGAAGAAGGAAGAAAACTTGAATATGAAGGAATGTGTTTGACCGATTGACTTCAACCCTTTTAAAGGCAGATGGGTCGGGTCGGAGCAAGCAGGATCCGCGCCCAATGAGGGTTTGGGCCGCCGGATATGCCCTCTTAACACACACAGACTTAAGTATTGGGCTTAAAGAAAAGAACAAAAACAAGATTTTTAAAAGAAAATTGTGGCCCAATTTTATTACATCTTTTTGAGATTTTTTTCTATGAAACTTCACAACAAAATATTTTGGTATTTTCTTTGATCTTTTTAAATTAAAATAAAATAAAGTAAACTAAAATCTTTTTGGCTTTTTGATAAATTTGAAAGTTAAAATCTTTTTGTGTTTTTCTGATCTATTAAATTAAACTTAAGATTAAAAAAAAATGACCAACCTAAAATTTAAAATTTAACTACAAAAGAAATAAAGAGAAACACAGTATTATAAAATTTAAAATTCTAACTACACTCCCCCTAAAATAAATACCGGTTCTTTTCCTTGCCTTTTTCAGATTTTAAACGTGACAGCCCTTTTTACCTTACAAACACAGACAAACCTGGATATTGTTTGCATCCCACTCCGCGATGAACAATTCACACAGCAATTTGTCAGGATCATTAATTATTAGAAATATACGCAGATAAGGAAATATTGAGTTTCAATTTTGTGACACAATCCTTAAATTTAAATAAAAGATATTTTCTAAAATAAAGGAATTTCAATCAAGAAAGATTGAAATAGAATTATTTAAGACAATATCTGATATTTAAATGGAAGGCGGATTCAACATGCCGATATTGGATACTAAAAACTGAAAATGAGTTTCGTCTAAAGCTTTAGTAAATATATCCGCAAGTTGGTATTCCGTGCCAACAAAATACAACTCAATGGTTCCCTTTTCTACGTGATCTTTAATAAAATGATACCTGATATCTATGTGTTTTGTTCGAGAGTGCTGCACGGGATTGCAAGAGATGGCAATTGCACTTCGAGAATCACAGTAATTTGGGATATTGGTGAGTGAGAATCCATAATCGCGTAATTGTGTTCTCATCCACAGCACTTGAGAGCAACAGCTTGCAGCTGCTACATACTCAGCCTCAGCTGTAGATGTGGAAACACAATTCTGCTTTCTGGAAGACCAACTCACCGGTCTATCTCCTAAAAACTGTATTCCTCCCGACGTGCTTTTTCTGTCAACTCTACAACCTGCAAAATCAGCATCTGAAAACGCGGTAAAATCTAAATCGGTTCCCTTTGGATACCATAGACCAAGTTCGGGTGTACCCTTAAGATAACGAAAAATGCGTTTTACCGCAGTTAGGTGTGATTCTTTTTGGTCGGCCTGAAATCTAGCACAAAGACATGTTGAAAACATTATATCTGGTCTACTGGCAGTCAAGTATAGTAAGGATCCTATCATCCCTCTGTAAGTTGTATTATCGACACTTTTCCCGGAAGGATCGGTTTCTAACTTACAGTTGGAGGCCATGGGAGTTGCAATACTCGTGCAAGAGTCTAACTTATACTTCTTGAGAATGTCAAGAGTATATATCGACTGGTTCACAAAAATCCCATCCACAAGTTGTTTGACTTGTAATCCGAGGAAAAAGTTCATTTCCCCCATCATACTCATCTCAAACCTGTACTCCATTAGGGCTGAAAAATCCTTACAAAAATTACTGTCAGTAGATCCAAATATAATATCGTCGACATATATTTGTACTAGCATTATACGTGGGCCTTCCCTTTTAGTGAACAGAGTTGTGTCCACCACACCTTTATAGAAACCGGCAGAAATAAGGAAATTTGAAAGACTATCATACCATGCTCGAGGTGCTTGTTTTAAACCATAGAGGGCCTTATCTGGCACATAAACATGGTCGGGTTTATGTGCATCAACAAAGCCTTGTGGTTGTTCAACATACACCTCCTCGTTAAGTTCACCGTTTAGAAAGGCAGTCTTGACGTCCATTTGGTACACTTTGAAGTCTTTGTGTGCCGCGTACGCCAAGAAGATTCTGATTGCTTCGATCCGTGCAACTGGAGCGAAGGTCTCGTCATAATCTATCCCTTCTTGTTGTCGGTAGCCTTTGCCAACAAGTCTTGCTTTATTCCTTATCACAATGCCGTTCTCATCTCGTTTGTTCTTAAAAACCCACTTTGTTCCGATGACTGTACGGTCTTTTGGTTTGGGAACTAACCGCCATACTCTTAGCTGTTCAAACTGGTTGAGTTCCTCTTGCAATGCAACTATCCAATCTGGATCTGTCAGGGCTTCATCCACACGAGCGGGCTCTATCATACTCAGGAATGATGCGAAGAGGCATTCATTAGCAGATGCCCTACGAGTTTGGACTCCTGTTGATACGTCAACAATGATTTGATCTATTGGGTGACTTCGGGTCCATTTAATCTCGTGTGGAAGGGGTGCTCGGGATGGAACCACTGTGGTTAATGTGGGAATGGATGAGGATTCATGGTCAATGGTTTCAAATGATGGTACCACTGGTTCAGGTTCGATTCCCGAGTGTTCAGGTGAAGGAAGAATTGTTGGTATTATATGTGAGGGTATTATAGGAGTAAATTCAACTGCGGATGTGTCGGTGGATGATGTAGATGGATGAGGGTATGTTGATGAAGATGGAGCGGAGAAACTTTGCGGCGCAGTTGAACTGGAAGGATCACCTATATTATTGACAACATTAGAAACACTAGCGTTAGGACCGAAAAATTCAATATAAAAAGGATCAAATAAATTAACCAAATCACAAGAAGAAAAAGGAATGGGGTTATTGGAAGAGTCTCCAGGCATTTGAGTAATGCGTGGTCCTGATTGATCAACTTCGGGGGCCAGTTCAGCCAACTCATCAAATGTGACGTGCACACTTTCATTGACTGTTCTGGTTCGGGTATTGAATGCGCGATACGCCTTCGAGTTGGATGAGTATCCAATGAAGATCGCTTCGTCCGCCTTTTCGTTAAATTTCTCGAGGTTGTCTTTGTCATTCAGCATATAGCACCTGCAACCAAATACGCGTAAGTACTTGATAAATGGTACTTTATTCAAAAAGAGTTGGTAAGGAGTTTTGTTAAAGCGCTTATGGATGATGGAGCGATTTTGTGTGTAGCATGCTGGTTGATACGGCTTCGGCCCACAAGAACGGAGGTAGCTTTGAGTATGTGAGCATTGTACGAGCGGTTTCCACAAGCGTACGGTTACGCCTTTCCACTACCCCATTTTGTTGAGGTGTTCGAGAAGCAGAGTATTGATGCTGAATACCTTTGGATCAAAGGAAGCCCTCAACTACCGAGTTCTTGAACTCCATGCCGTTATCTGATCTGATTGATTGCACTGACAGCTGCTGTTGGGTCTCGACACTATTGATAAAATCAATGATTTCTTGAGCTGTCTCGTCCTTGGAACGCAAGAACCTGACCTAGGTATATCGAGAATAATCACCAACGATAACCAACACATATCGTTTTCCATTTATGCTTTGAGTTCTCATCGGTCTGCATAAATCCATATGAAGTAACTCCAATACTCTTTTTGTTGATGGTTCGGGCTTTGGTTTGTGAGAAGATCGTTTCATTTTTCCTTTCTCACAAGCTCCACACAGATGGTCCTTTTCGTAGCGCAATTCAGGAAGACCTTTGACCAATTGTTTCGCAGCCAGCTTGTTGATATTATCAAAATTCAAATGGGATAATCTTCGATGCCACAACCAAGAGTCTTTTGAAGAGGCTTTTGATAGTAGGCAAATGTTATCCTTCACTATTAGCTTAGCTACGTCAATGGTGCAGAGGTTAGAGTTTCGGGAACCTGTTAGGATTTCTTTTCCATCCATACTTATAACACTGCAGTTCTTAGCTCTAAATGTTACTTCTAGTCCTTTGTCGCAGAGCTGTCCTATGCTAAAAAGATTATGTGATAACCCCTCAACATAGTCAACGTCCTTGATGACCAGATTATTTAGAACTAAGTCCCCGTATCCTTTGATGTGAGCCTGATGGTTGTTCCCGAATTTCACAGTTCCGCAATACTGTCCAACAACGTTGGACAGCAATTCTCTTCTTCCAGTCATGTGCTTGTAGCAACCCGAATCCATATACCAAATGGACTTAGCCTGAAAAACACATAAATTCATATAATGAAAAACTATATGCATTCAAACACTTCCATTTTTAATTCACAATCAAACCGTGTTCTGAACCGAGATGTTCAGAAAACATGATGAGTTAAGACCGGGTCCTGGGCTGTGTGCACAGAAGCCAAACGTGTCGGTTTAAGCACAGCCGACAAGCAAAAGAGCAGCAAAAGAACGGGTCCTAGTCTAAGGTAACTAGAAGCCATTTCTTTGAAGCACGGGTCTTGATCAGAAGTAACCAAGAACCATCTGCATTAAGATCACACAACCTTGGGTACCCACCTCAATATGGGTCCCTTTTTGTTAGGATTTCCAGTTTTATATGGCACATGTACAGTTTTAGAATCCCAATTAGCATTTGTGTGTGGTCCGAATGCACAACCCTTCGGAATCCATTGAAGATTGGATTTATTGGGTTTTGGAACCTTAGGCGCTGAAATTGCCTTTGGTTTTTGTCTTTTTGAGACCTTTTTGACCGTTGCTTTGGTTTTAGGCCCTGGCAACGGACAAATCTCAATTTTGTTTGAGGCCGATGATGCACTAATTTTTGTTTTCTTTTTCCGAATACGTTTAGCAGGATATGGCACGAAAGCATTCATTTCAGGAACCTGTCGTCTATATCGAGTTGGACATAGATTAAATAAATCACTGAAAGAGTGCTTTAACGGAACAACAGAATTCGGTACAACATTACAGACATTGTCACACACATTGTTACATAAATTGTCTTTAGAGATTACAAACATCCTATCTCTAGTAACAAATTCATTTGGCATTAAAGCCTTCTTCACAAAAAAATATAAAATCCTGCATGGTGGTTTTTGGGACTCTCCTTATATGATCTGTAGGAACAAAACGATTAGAGTCAGTAAGCATGGAAGATTTAGACTTGACAGACTTTTCTTTTTGTTGGTGAGTTGGTTTCTTAAAAGACTTGGATTTAATCTGAGTCTTTTTAGAAACCTCATTTTTGAAAACTTTTGAACACTCGCCTTTGAAAATGACAGAAGAAGATTCAACTTTAGCCTTACCTTTATCTGATGACACCCATGGAATTTTTATGGAATGAGAAAGTGTTTCTTCTTTTGAAAGATCTTTCAATTTTTGTGAAACCATTTCAAAATTTTCTCTGTAGACATTAACTTTCACAGATTGTTGAAAAGATTTATTTACCAATTCTTCTTCTCTCATAAGAAGAGCATCTTGAAGATCAAGTGCTTTCTCTTGAGACGACTTCAATTCCTTTTCTAAAAAAGTGATTTGTTGTTGAAGAACTTTTACAGGAATATAAAGTTGAGGAGTTGATTTTACGGTTTCAGTATTCAATTCAGCTTCTGAATAAGTTGACAAAAGATCTTCCTTTAAAGTGGGTACTCTAGAAGAATAACTTTTGTTAAGTTCTTCATATTGAAAAGAAATTTCTTTATCTTTACGAGCGACACGTTTCTCATTTTCTTGGTTTAAAACATCTTTTGATTACTTAAAAAAGAAAGATTTAAGACCGGCTCCCATGTAGTTCATGTCATAAAATACAGGTAAAACATTTTGTGCTTTTTCCAAATATTTAGGATTTTTAAAACCAATTCCTTGTTTAGAATGGTAAAACCTAGTTTCTTTGGGCTGATTTAAATGGATAGTTTGTTCTGTTTGACCCCTTTTCAAAAACGCATCGTCAACGGTCTTTGTTCTTGAGTACAAACTTATCCTTTCTTCTTCAATCATTTTGTATTTTTCTAACCTGTCTATATTTTCCATATTTACCACATCTAATTGTTTTGTAAGAACAGAAATTTCTTCTTTTAAAGAGAGTTTTTCTTTTGAAAGCGTTTCCATGCAAGATTCAAGGTATATATTCCTATCCTGAACATCTACTTTTTTCTATTAACATCTGTTTTATAACATTATGATTAGTTAACCACTTTGAATGATATAATTCAGATGATTCTTTCAGAGTTTGAGGTTGATGTTCAGCCTGTACACACCTTGCAGTTTCAGCATTTAATCTAGCTTGTAGGTCAAGTATATGTGTGTGCAGTGTACATTCATTATCTACAAATAATTTATTTACATGTGCAGGAATGTAACAGAAATATACCTCATTGGACTCAGAACCGGATGTGGAGCATTCAGGATCGTTGGTTGTAGGCATCAGACATGCTGGTGGATTTTTCAGTGTCTCCCCCTCAGCAGCATGATTTGAATTGTCAGCAGTGAAAACAGCACAGTTCTCCAACCCCATACGATCAACCATGTAGCAGTTCTTGCCCTTGTCATCCTCGTCTTTAGAATCTTCAGCATCCCAGTAGTCCTCCTGGGCGACGAGGGCTAACGCATCCATTCTCTTCTTGGCTGCCTCGAGCTTTCTCTCGTAGTATGCGACGTCTCTGTCGAAATTGTTCTTGCATTCCCTAGCAAAGTGGCCCGGTTTGCCACACTTGTAGCAGAGACGTTCATCCCCGGCCTTTCCTCTCTTCGTTCCGCCGGCCTCTTTTCGGCCTGGCGATGCTCTCGGCTGTCATCACGCCTTCTGTCCCTTCGTTCGGGCTCTTTTCTCTCATCCCTGCGGTCATCCGACGATCATCCCTTTGATCGTCCCGCCTGTCGTCCCTGCGATCATCACGCCTATCATCTCGCCTTTCATAACGGCGATCATCTCGATAGTCGCGTCTATCGTCATATCTGCGATCATCCCTGTCATCCCTTCGGTATTCATCCCTTTGATAGTCATCGCGTCGGTCATCCCTTCTATCATCTGAGTACCTCCGTGGACCGATGTCATAACGGAGTTGGTTGTTAGTCTTGTTGGAGAACCATCGCTGTTGGAGACGGTTGGTCCACAAGGCTATCTGTTCCTGTATCGACGCTTCCTCCTCATCATAGACCTCACGTGGAGGAGAAGCATACCTATACTGAGACGACGAAGAACCTGCAGCAAAGGATGGTGTCGGAATCTGCGTGTTGGTGATCAAGGCTAGTGAATCATTTGGTTTTAACCCTGTGTTGGCTGATAGCAGAAGAGAGGCCAATTGATTTGCCATCAGCTTCTGTTGATCCACATCCCCTTGATATTTCTTGAGCTCCTTGAAGACTACATTCATTGATACCTCACGAATGTTCAGGACTCTTTTCGTGGCCCGACATGCAAGTTGCCACTCGGGGGCTAAGGCTGCAAAGAATTGGATGTTGATGTCATCCCTATCCTTCTTGATGTGCAGTTTGTTCAACTCGTTAAGGACTGCACAGAACCTGGTGAAAGTGGCTTGCAGAGATTCCCCGTCTTTGGCGCGGAATTCTGTAAACTTAGCCTTTGCCTCCTCGATTTTGGCACGATCATCGAGATCTGCCCCCATCATATGGACTTCTAGCTCGTCCCACATTTCTTTTGCAGACATTTTGCTGTCTACATCAACCAGAATATCAGTGGGGAGGGCTTGATAGATCAGATATCCTGCCCTCTTGTCAGCGTGCTGTCGGTCTCTCTCGGCGTCATTTGCCGGTTCTCTTTCAACTTTAGAGGCTTGGACAGGGGGTCAGCCTCAGGTCGGGCTGCTATCTCCCGATAGTAGATTACGGGTCCTTCGGATATGGACTGAAGCATCAAATTCCTGAGCGGTTACATTCCAACGAACTTAAGGAACCGGGATTTCCATTGTTCGTACTCATCGGGATAGAGAACTAGTGGTCTGTTCTCAGATCCGAGTACGAGAGCTTCGCGAGACATTATGATGATGGGTGCTGATTAAAAAATGAAGATCTTAGAGGTGGAAACTGGACACGGATGGGCTGGACTGAAGACAGATAGATCTGAATTCGGATGGTAGAGGAATTCGGATGATATGGGTTCGGATGAACAGTGTTTCAGATGGTAGGACCGAAATCGGATTGGTTGAATTTCGGATGGGATGAATTCGGATGGGAACCTACTTCGGGTGAACAGTAATTCGGATGGTGTATGGTCCGGATGAGGTGCTAATTCGGATGGGTTCCTAAATCGGATGGAGTCCGATTTCGGATGAACAGTGATTCGGGTGGGGATCGAATTCGGATGAACTTAATTTCGGTTGGAACTAAGGGACCGAATTCGGATGAACAGTGGACAGGGTATGTCCAGGTGGGACCGAATTCGGATTGTCCGAGATGGGTATGGTCCGAAATTGGAAAAATTTAAGTACAAGTCCCAAATGTGAAGATGGAAAGCCTGATCAGAACTTCGGATGGTCCGAAGTTCGGATGGGACCGAATTGAGGTCCGAAATAGGCTGATGGGGTGGTCCGAAATTGTTGCCTAGGTGGTCCGAAGTGCTACAGTAAGGATCCGAAATACAGCAGGTTTTTTAAGTTTTCTAAGGCAGAACTGAGCAGAATTCGATTTTTTCAGTTTTAAAGCCTAAAAACAGTTCCAAATGATTTATAAACTATTTTAAACACTTTTGGTGATTTAAAATAACCTAAAAACACTTAAAAACAGCATAAAGAAGTTAAAAAACCCACTTAAAAACCATTAGTTTCGAACTTAAAAAATGGCCGATTCTTGATGATTTTAACAGAGATATGGAACTAAATGAGCTTAAAATCAGTAGAGGATGATAATGTAGTGTTTATATGACCATTATAACACAAGAAATACAGAAAAACAGAGGAAAATGAAGATCTAACCGGGTAGAAAGGAAGAACACGAAGAACACACTAAAAACCCAGCAGAATCCGAATGTTGCAGTTGAAATCCACCTCTCTGAGCTCTGATACCAATTGTAATGTGTATTCCCATTAATATTATCAGCACCTTGATGATTTCTTATCACACACAAGAAGAAACTAGCTCAATAAATGTGAAATGATGAAGAAAGACAATAAGAATGTTTGAGAGAATAATACAAGATGGCGGCTGGAATCTCATTCAAATGTCAACCGTGTCATATTAAAGAAACCCTAGGAGCCTTTCTAGGCTCCTTTAAGTAAGTCTTACAACTTGGCAACTTTGGCCCCTTAACTATTACAAATAAACAAACTACATGGAAATTAAATACAAGACTAAATAGAAAGACAATAATTATTACAAAACAACTCCTATGATCAAAATAAAATATCTAACACTTGTTATATACTATTTTCTTTTGTTCTTTTTCTGTTGTGGTCGTTGTGATATTGTCATTGTCATACTCAATAAATATGAGACATTTCTTTAATGTTCTAAGAGATTGTATATGCATAGTGATGCAACGCTTATCGGATATATAATTACGTCACTTTTACCCCTAGTTTTTCCGGTTTTTCTCTAAAACACATTTATTTCGCATCTATTTACGTTATATTCGTGTTTTCAGGTTGTTCGAAGCCGTTGTTCCCAATTTCGGAGAGTTTCCCTTCCTCTACGTGACAAGAAAGGAAAGAGATGAGCATGCTGTGCAGTTTCATGAACAGGTTGTTGGTCGCGGCGCGACCATCTAAGCCTCGCGTCGTGACTTTTTGAGCAATTAAGGATGATTATAAGCAGAAACATGATCGCGGCGCGACCAGTGACCACCTAGCGGCGCGACTTACAGCAGCAGAATCTGACCATATCGTACAATGGACAGTAGCGACGCGACCTTTGCCTTTGTCGCGGCGCGAACATTAGCAGATCTGGTGCTATTTAAGCATCTTTTTCTCTGAAATTAGGGGGTCTAATCAATTCCTAGGGTTTGTATGTGGAGGCTACGAAAATTCTACTGTTGAGAGCACGTGAAGAAGTTAAAGTTGATGCAAGTGGTGGTGGTTTGACAATCATTGGGGGAGTTTTCTCTTTAACCGTTGTTTATTTAGATGAATCTCTCTTTATTTTGTGTTTTTAGTTCATCCTCTATGGCTAGTGAGTAGTTTTCTTTGTAATCATTCGAGTTTGTCAACCCCCAAACATTAGATGCACATTTGTTAGCAAGTTTTAGGTGTTTAACGTTTCGATTCCTTGTTAGACTTATCTCATGATGGATATTTAAAATACATGTTTTATTTGGTGATTAATGAGTTGTTTAAAAGCGAAAGCTAAAATTAATTTGTTAGTCATTCTTTATGAGTTTGTCTATGGATTTGTTTGGCCTTGAGCTAGAAATAGTAAAAGGATTTACTTCATGTATTTTAGTATCATCAACGAGAATATTTTGCTTGGATGAAAGTCTAGCATTATATGTGTATTTGCGAAAGTAAATTCACCTTTCAAGAAATCGATTTGTATAAAAATTATCTTGTGTAATTAATTGGTTAGTTTATTAGGAGATTTCCGACTATCTAATCTTTTAATTTAAAAGCAAACAAGTTGAAAGAGAGTTTGTGACACTTGATTATATTTTCTTAACCTTTAATCATGCTATGCTTAATTTCTAGTCATCTAATGTGCGGGGGGGATAAACTTGAATGATTACCTTTTATTCTCTGATTTTAAACATTTGCAATCGTGTAATCTTAGTGCATTATTTTATATTCAAGTAGCATTTAGTGAAATACTTTTTAATTGAGTAATATTTTCTAAATTTGGTGTTTCGTTTTATCAAAAATCAAATCGTTTTCATTTAGACTAATTATTGACAACGAGTTTATTATCATCATTCTACATTGTGTCCTCGAGATCGATAACTCGGTTCTTGCCATTTATATGCTAGTAAATGATTGGTACACTTGCCTAATTGTCTATTAGTTCTTATTTTTGGTATATAACCATTAAGACATCAAGTTTTTGGCTTCGTTGCCGGGGACACGGTGATTTTGAGAACAACTCTTAGTCTCTATATTAGTCGATCCATGATTGTGTTGATTTATCATCAAGCAAGTTTTATTTTTGTTAATTTTCTTGTACAAGCTCACTTTTCGTTGTTCTCGTGTGTTGTAGGTGTTTATGAAACGTATCTCGGATCCGGACCTTGTCGAGCCATATTCCGACCCGGAAAGGATCATTCATAGAAAGAACCGACAACTTCACATAGATATACTGGGTCCTAGTTTCGGTGAAAGGACACCAATAAGTGCATCTTCAAGGACTTCCAAGGAAGGGTGTTCGGAACCTCAAACTCCCGTCACACCTTTTTCGGAACCCAAAACCGAGTCACCTCCCGAATCTCCTCCAACTACTCCAATGGCGGATAGACGATCTATTCGGGAGAGAAAGAAACCATCAAATGCGGGTACGGGATCCGCAATTGTAAATCCGGCGGTTCAAGCGGTTCACTATGAAGTTAAATCTCACTACCTCACGTATCTTAACCAAATGCTACCATTCGAGGGGTATGAAACGGAAGATCCTAATGACCATATAACCGCTTTTCTTGATGTTTGTGATATGATAAAGATTCGAGAAATTCCGGAGGAGGCGCTTAGACTTAGGTTATTTCCTTATACGCTCCGGGGTGAAGCTAAAGAATGGTTTAAGTCATTGGATCCGAAATCTATCACGACATGGGAACAACTAGTGGATGAGTTTTTGATGAATTTCTTTCCGCCTTCCAAGACTTCAAAGCTTAAGAGTGACATCAACAATTTTGTTCAAATGACGGATGAAACTTTACACGAAGCATGGAAAAGGTACAAAGGTCTTTTGAGGCAATGTCCACATCATGGGTTGGACTTAGATGATCAAATCCAAACGTTTTATGATGGCCTTGATGTGGGCACAAGAAATTATTTGGATACGGCGGCAAGGGGGGCAATTTTGGATGAAACCTCCGAGGAAGCTAAAAGGTTGATTGTGAAAATGGCATCAAATGGGAGCCATTACAATGCCTCTCGACGGAGGGCCGTTCCTAGTGCCTCTCGTCAACTCGATGCATTTGAACAATTGACTACAACCGTGGCGGATATGGGCAAACAAATTGCAATCTTGGCTAAACCTCAATCGGCAAAAAATGTAGAGGTTGCGTGCCAACTATGCGGTGGTCCTCACACCGCAAGTGATTGCCAACAAAAGATTAGTATTCTTCAAAGACCATCTTCGGCCAACGTTGTTCAAGAAATTTGTCAGTTATGTGGGGGGCCACATTCGGCTAGGGATTGCAATAATGAGGAGATCTATGCGATACATGGGCAAGCAATGTGGTCTCAAGGGGACAAGTACGATTATCGGCCGCCATCCCAATTGTATTATCATCCGAACAATAGGAATCATCCCAATTTCCGTTGGAGGCAACCACATGACCAACAAGTATCATCATCGGGAATGGGAGGCGCTAGTTCCTCAAATCAACACCAACAAATGAACTCCCACCCATCATCATCCACGAACAAACCATCAATGGAAGAGCTTTTCATTCGGTACCCAGAGCAATGATAGTCTTATGCGAAACCAACAAGCCACCATCCAAGACCTAGTTAATCAAATGGGTCAATTGCAAAAGACGATGTCGGAACGAGAGAAAGGGAAATTGCCATCTTCAACCGAAGACAACCCGAGGGGTCATGTCAAGGCCATCACGTTGAGAAGTGGTAAAACTACTCTAAACCCAAACTCTTTTGCTTCTAACAATGTTGTTTCTGATGATGGGCAGATTGAAGAGGAGGCGGTGACGGACAAAGCACAAGATCAATGTCAAGAAAGTACCGTGCAAGTCCCCGCTCCTGTTCAAAGTCAATCCAAAGCACCGGTGATGCCTTACAAGCCACCGATTCCATATCCTCAACGCTTGAGGAAAGAGAAGATGGAAGAGAAGTATGGTAAATTTCTTGATCTTTTCAAGCAATTACATATAAATTTACCATTTGTTGAAGCTCTTAGGGAGATGCCGAAGTACGCTAAGTTCCCCAAAGATCTTCTCACAAACAAAAAGAAACTTGAGGATCTTTCAAGTGTCACGATGAATGAGGAATGTTCGGCCATTCTCCAAAATAAGATCCCCGAAAAGATGAGTGATCCGGGTAGCTTTACTTTACCTTGTTTAATTGGTGATTCATTGATTCGTAATGCACTTGCCGATTTAGGCGCTAGCATCAATTTGATGCCGTTCTCGTTATTTAAAAAGTTTGGTTTAGATGAATTAAAACCAACAAGAATGAGCATCCAACTAGCGGATAGATCGGTAAAGTATCCGAGAGGTATTGTGGAGAATTTGTTAGTGCGTGTTGATAAATTCATATTTCCTGTTGACTTTGTGGTGATGGATATGGCCGAGGATAGTCAAGTTCCTCTCATTTTGGGCCGTCCATTTTTGGCCACCTCAAGAGCTGTTATCGATGTTTTTAACAAGAAACTAACTTTAAAAGTTGGTGACGAGGAGGTCACATTTGACCTCGATCAATCTATGCGTCACTCGGCTACTAATGATGACTCTTGTTATTTCGTTGATACCTTACACTTGTCTTTTGAGAAAGATTATGTGCAGGAATTATTGGATGAACAAACGTATGATTCGGACACAGATGGATCTCATGCAAGTTTAGGGGATGTGGATTTCGACCCCGATCAAGACTTGCATGAAGTGATTAAAATGATGAAAGAGGAGCCAACTCCGATGAATGATGAGTTTATTGAGGTTACGAGTGAGGTGGATCAAAGGCTGAAATCGTCAATTGAGGATCCACCCACGTTGGAATTGAAAGATCTCCCTCCCCATCTTGAGTATGCCTTTCTTGAAGGCGAAGATAAGCTTCCGGTTATAATTGCAAAGGATTTAACCAACGAGGAGAAGCTTAAATTAGTGGAGGTGTTGAAGGGGCACAAACGAGCCAGAGCGTGGAAAATCACGGACATCAAAGGGTTGAACCCATCGTATTGCACCCACAAGATCCTCATGGAGGATGACTACAAACCGGTGGTTCAACATCAAAGGAGGCTCAACCCTAAAATGCAAGAGGTCGTTAAAAAAGAGGTGATAAAGCTTTTGGACGCGGGAATGATATACCCGATTTCGGATAGCCCATGGGTTAGCCCTGTGCAAGTTGTCCCAAAGAAGGGGGGTATGACAGTTGTCACCAATGACAAAAACGAGTTAATCCCGACAAGAACGGTCACCGGATGGAGAGTGTGTATAGATTACCGAAAATTGAATGACGCCACAAGGAAAGACCACTATCCATTACCTTTCATTGGTAAAATGCTTGAAAGGTTAGCGGGTAACGAATTCTATTGTTTCTTGGATGGTTTTTCCGGGTATTTTCAAATACCCAAAGCACCGGCGGACCAAGAGAAGACAACCTTCACATGTCCCTATGGCACGTTCGCATATCGAAGAATGCCCTTTGGGCTTTGTAATGCACCCGCAACATTTCAAAGGTGCATGGTTGCCATATTTCATGACATGATTGAGAATTTTATGGAGGTATTCATGGATGACTTCTCGGTTTTTGGTAACTCTTTTGATTCTTGCCTTGCTAATTTAAATTCCATGCTTTCTCATTGCGTTGAGTCTAATCTTGTTTTGAATTGGGAAAAATGTCATTTCATGGTAAAAGAGGGCATAGTGTTGGGACATAAACTTTCAAATGTGGGAATGGAGGTCGACAAAGCAAATTGAAGTGATTTCAAAACTTCCTCCACCCACGTCGGTTAAATCCATTAGAAGTTTCTTGGGCCACGCCGGTTTTTACCGACGTTTCATAAAAGATTTTTCAAAAATTTCTAGGCCAATGACTCAACTTCTAGAAAAAGACGCTCCATTTGTGTTCTCTAAAGAGTGTCTAGAAGCATTTAATTCTTTAAAAGAGAAATTGATCACAGCTCCAATTATGGTGGCTCCGGATTGGAGCCTTCCTTTTGAATTAATGTGCGATGCTAGTGATTTTGCAGTTGGTGCGGTCTTAGGGCAAAGAGGAGGAAACCGATTTCAGCCCATCTATTATGCGAGCAAGACCTTAAATGACGCCCATGAAAACTACACCACCACCGAAAAGGAACAACTAGCGGTGGTTTTCGCTTTTGACAAGTTCCGGTCTTACTTGATCTTATCCAAGACGGTGGTGTTTACGGATCACGCGGCGCTTAAGTATTTGTTCAACAAGCAAGATGCGAAGCCAAGATTATTGAGATGGATCTTGTTACTTCAAGAATTTGATATCGATATAGTCGATAAGAAAGGGGCCGAGAATGTGGTGGCAGATCATCTTTCGAGGCTAGAGAACCCTTCTCTAGAAAAGCTTGACGAGCATGAGATCAACGATCAATTTCCAGATGAAGCACTTATGATGGTGATAAATGAGGAGGTCCCATGGTTTGCCGACTACGTAAACTATTTAGTCGGTGGTGTGTTATTAAAAGGGGTGACACACCAACAAAAGAAAAAGTTTTTCAAGGACTTAAAATTTTATTTTTGGGATGATCCTTACTTATTTCGTGTATGTGCAGATCAAATCATCCGGAGATGCGTGTACGGAAATGAAACAAAGAAGATCTTGCATCATTGCCATCAAGGAGCGACTGGCGGCCACCATGGAGTAAACACCACCGCAAAGAAAGTCTCGATGCGGGGTTTTATTGGCCAACCATCTTCAAGGATGCCAGTGAATGGGTAAGGACATGTGATGCATGTCAAAGAGCAGGTAATATTTCTTCCCGGAATGAGATGCCTCAAAACTCAATCCAAGTGTGTGAACTATTCGACATTTGGGGCATCGATTTCATGGGACCATTTCCCACATCGCATGGTAATAAATATATTCTTGTTGCGGTTGATTATGTGTTAAAGTGGGTCGAAGCACAAGCGTTACCAACGAATGATGCCAGAGTTGTGGTCAAGTTTTTAAAACGACTATTTTCACGCTTCGGTACTCCTAAAGCTTTGATAAGCGATAGGGGCACCCATTTTTCAAATGCTCAACTTGACAAAGCATTGCAACGCTATGGGGTAACTCATAGATTTGCAACGGCTTATCACCCACAAACGAGTGGGCATGTTGAAGTAACAAACAGAGCGTTGAAGAGAATTTTAGAACGAACCGTTGGCCAAAATAGAAAAGAGTGGGCGGATAAACTCGATGACGCCATTTGGGCTTTTAGAACCGCCTACAAAACCCCAATTGGCACAACTCCTTTCCGGTTGGTATATGGTAAGGCTTGTCATCTTCCCGTAGAACTTGAACACAAGGCATTTTTGGCTTTGAAAGTGTGCAACTTGGACTTAATTGAGGCCGGAGAAAAAAGAAAGCTCCAAATAAATGAATTGGATGAATTGCGCGAAGAGGCATACGAGAGTGCCCGTATCTATAAAGAAAAGACAAAAAGATTACATGATAAGCGCATTCATAACAAACAATTCAAGGTCGGGGACAAAGTTTTGTTATTTATATCAAGATTAAAATTGTTTCCCGGAAAGTTACGATCCCGATGGTCCGGCCCATTCACGATCGCCCAAGTGTTCCCATACGGAACCATGGAACTCGCACAACCCGAGGGCGAAAATTTTAAAGTGAATGGACATCGGTTGAAACATTATTTGCCGGACCGATCAAGGGATGAGGGGGGAGAGATCATTAATTTGATCTCTAACCGGAGTTAAGGTAGTGAGTGTGAGTCGAGCTTGGGACTTTGTTAATAAACTAGCATCCTATCCCGTATTTTATCTTTTTTTATTTTTCGTTTGTATAAATTGTAGTTTCTCGTAGTAAATTGTTACAAATAAAGTTTGTCTTGCAAATTTTAAGTTGCTAGAATCCCTTTTAATTAAATGTTTAGGTAGTTCGTAATAACAATAATTAAAAAAAGAAAAAAAAAAAGGTTTATGCAAACATTTGGTGTGAATCTCAGAAGGTTCCTCGCGGCGCGACCAACCAGACCCTAGCGACGCGACTTTTGTCGCCCAATTTTGCTTTTGATTACAGAGGGTTATTCGCGGCGCGACCCTCAGACCACTCGCGGCGCGACCAGGACAGTTCGGATAAAACCCTAGCCGCATAAGACGTTCGCAAAACACACCCCTTTCACCAAAAAATTCTTCTCTCTGCGATTTTTCTCCCAAAAAACGCCATTTCCACCCAAGTAGTCAAATCTATCTTCATCTTTCTCTCTTTTCTCCTAAAGCAAAGGTATGTTCTTCCTACATTGTTTAAATCTTTCATCTTTGGTAAGTTTCTCTTCATGAAATGTGGCCTCCATTGTTTCTTGAGGAATCTTTTTGCTTCTTTGGAAGTATGATAGATTTTTATGCTTTTATCAAGTTGCTTGCTTCTAGATGATAGATTTTTGCATTTGCTTTAGAAAATGGTTAAGGAGTATTGTTGATGTTGCAATTTTTTGTGGAGTTGAAGATTGAGATTTGTTTTTGATAGAGTTCCTTGCGTAGGATCTTTATTTATTTATTTTTTTGTGAAAAAAATGTGGGTTACATTTAGAGAGATTGCACTCTTGTCATAATTTTTGCACTTTAATTGTGTTGATTGAGTGATTTTTCTTGAAATGGAGTGTGATTTGGGACGTATGGATTTTTAGAATGAATCTTGCACTTGAATGTGGATATTGTACATGTTTTGATTGGATTCATGTGTGTTTTGATTAGATAATATTGTTCCAATTTGAATGCATGCGAAGCTAGATGAGTTCATTGTGGTTGCTTAAATGCTAGAGATGTTTTATGGAGTGCATTATTAGGATTCTTGGATCAGAACCGCACGATTAGCAATTTGGCCCTCAATATTCATTTCGTGAGACTTGAGCCTAATAGCATACACTTTTTATGCTCACTTTCGTTTCTGTGTGTCTAGCCAATGTTGTTTAATAGAAGTAGAAATTGATTCTTTATACAGATCAAAAATCGCAATGTTTGAAAATTTTGGCATATTTAAAGGCTGTTTGTAAGAAAACCAATTTCTTTGTTTCTTTAATTTTCTTTTTCCCACTTATCATTCCCTTAGTAGCCCGGTTGAGCATTTTCCCTTTCGTTTCAGAAAACCCCCCAACTTCTTCCATTTTCTAAACCGTTGTCTTCTTTTTCTTTGGTCCAGACGGGCACTTCTTTTGTGAAAATCAGTTTGGTGAAAAAAAAAACAAAAAAAAAAAAACAAAAAAAAAACAAAAAAAAACAAAAGAGAAAGTTCTAAACTCCCATTTTCAGTCCAAGATCTCCGGTGTCGGATCTATTGATCGAAGGTTCGACGAGATTGAATGTCTCCCTTCCAAGTCCAAATTTCCCCAGTTCAGTCCAAGATCTCTGGTGTCGAGTCTATTAATCGAAGGCTCGACGAGATTGAATGTCTCCCTTCCAAGTCCAAATATGTATCTTTCTCTCAATTTAAATTTCTTGCTGTTAGTTAGTAATATATTGAGGTTGCTGTCATGCCTCAAATTGTTGAAATAACTCCTGATTTTGAGGAGAAGTTGTGCCCTGTCCTGTCTCGTGTCTTCTCTATTATCTCCTAATTCTTTCTTTTTTTTTTCTTTGTCTTTTTCTTTTTTGCCAAGCCTTGCCAAGTCCTACCCCGTAGCCTTTTTCTATGCCAATTTTAGATTTCTAAGCGATCGAGATTTGATTTTTTGTCAAGCTTATGCCTATATTGATCAACATGAATGGCGTTGAGTGGATTGTGCAATTATACACACTTAAACCAATATAAACTTGAGTGTTGAGTGAATTCCATGGTGAGGTGCTAGTTTGTGTTGGCTAGATTTTGGAATCATTGATGTTGTGCATACTCTAGTTTTTGCATCTCTAGCTTTGAATGATCACATATTTACTCATTTGGTTTCAATTGTTTTCATTTCGGATCTTTATTTGTAGGTCCCGAGAGGTTCCCAGAGTATATAGTTATAAGCTGTAGAGAGGGGGTGAATACAGCAATTTAAAAACTACACACTCTTTTCTCAATGTTTGTATGTATTATCAACAATTTGTTAGTTACAAACAAGCTTGAATGCGGAATAGTTCAAGCTGAGATGACAGATACAACAGTATGCTTACTAGTCTAAGACAGACTCGAACTAGTATACAATGAATACACTCACTAAGAAGCACTCACTGTGTTTACAAGACTTAAGGAACAGCTTAGGTAAAACAGCTTAGACACACAGATGCTGGTTTACAGAAGACTTGCATGCATGAAGATCACACTTGCACGTTCACTCTTGGTTTAAGCACTTAGCTTTCTTCACTCTCTTTCTGACCTTAGAAGCTTCCTTTTATACTCACTTAGAGAATCTCAGAGAAACATCTTCATTGGACAGAATGAAAAGGAAAAGTCTTGTTGAAAAGACAACATAACCTTTTCTGCACTTTTCTGAAAAGCAGACTTGTCTTCACATGTGCAGAACTTTTGTCTTTTTACTTTGTCTACTGTTGCATTGCCTTTAACTAATTTAGGAATGTCAACTTTGTGTCTTTCTTCCCTGTAAAGGCCTATTTTGATATAAGAAAAAGGTCTGTCACCCTTTTTCAAATATCCTTTTGTCTTCATGTTACAGAATAGCGTGGGCAGGCTGAGCAGTTCTGTTTTTTGTCTTCGACTTTGTAAACTGATCTTGTAGTCAAAAACAATAA
This sequence comes from Centrapalus pauciflorus, assembly GCA_020465985.1. Taxonomy (NCBI): domain Eukaryota; kingdom Viridiplantae; phylum Streptophyta; class Magnoliopsida; order Asterales; family Asteraceae; genus Centrapalus; species Centrapalus pauciflorus. The sequence continues at coordinate 295,783 of JAANYP010000162.1, forward strand.
ATGATGACTTGGAAACAAATTCCATAAAGTGTTTAGCCTGTTCACAAAGAACAGGTTCTGTTCACAAAGAACAGAACACTTTAAAAATGCCCAAGCTGCTCAACAATGTAGAGCAGCGTAGACAGTTTATGTCCAGCCTGTTCAGCAGACAGAGCAGCTTGGACAAACTGTCTTAGTTGCAACACATGCAACATATAGAACAGCTTTAGACTGATATTGCAAATCATTTTCAGGTTTCAATAAGGCATATAACAGGCCTTAAATTCAACCTTCAAATGCATCAACAGGTTTGATTATAAATCTCCCCCTCAGATGTAGAACAGGTTTGACTGAGGCCTTTTTGTGCCTAACAATCTCCCCCTATTTGCAATAACCAGTCCAAGCTGGTCTTATCAAAAAATCACTATATATTTTTACAGTACATTTTGCTGAATTGAAATTACAACATTACAGTAATGTAAAAGATCAGTTTATATATACACTGATTCTTGACTACACTAGAACAACACA